>JACXGK010000679.1:0-10775 GCA_016801125.1 Novumbra hubbsi
CGTGTGTCGGTCTTCCCCGGCGTCCAGAGCGGAGCAGCGGCAGGCGGCTTCAAAAAATCTCCTCATGATGTCGTGATTTCTTTAAAGAATAAACCACCAGTAGCACATCAATTGTTCAGTCGAAGCTGAAGAAAAATGGGACGGGGTATGAAGGGCAGACGCTCAAGATATAGGGGCAGGTTTGCCCCGATTGGTTGAGTTAGTACATTTTGTTTTCAAGCTGGGCCGCTATGCGGCATGGGTAACCGCTAGAGCTACGCCTCTAGGGGGCGGAGCTCCACGACATATAACTGTATGTTTTTGGGCCATTTTGAACCTGTAATCAAATGCACAATTGCTGATGCTCCAGATACTCAAGTAGTCTAAAGGTTAGTTTTATTGCATCTTTAATCAGCACACCAGTTTTCAGCTTTGATAACATAATTGCAAAAAAGTTTGAATTAGCTTTAATTAGCACACCTTCAATCCTTAAATGTGTTTCTTTTAGTCTTTAATTATTTTCACAAGTTCATGTTATTATAATATTATCTACTTTAAAAGAAATTGTGAGGTATCCAAGGGCAGTGTTGTTTTTGTTGAGGTACATTAGACAAAAATACATTACTCTCTAGTCACACAGTTCATGTACAAATAGCAGCCTGCAAGATACTTGCATGCTTTTTAGCCCCAATGTTTTTTGGCGTTGTGTTGTATTAAACAGTAGGCTAAGGGTAATTTGAGACAAGGAGATTTGAGGGAACAGATATACTAAGCTATTTGTAATACAGCCTAACATGCCAACCACAAAACACATAAGGCAATAGTCATCTACTAACTGGGCATTTGTTCAGTGCATTATACCAAAAACATGTAATTGTGTATTATAATAAAATATTGAATTAATACACGCATTCCAAATGATTAGAATGTCCTGTCTGTGAATATTAATTATATTGTTTATGTTAAGGCACTTTTCTTTGCTTATGAATTGCAGTCAATCTATTCAGTCTGTGGTCATTGTTCCACTTAATTGATTTAATCGGAATTTGCGTAATTGCGTGTTATGCGTGCGCATTTATGTACTGACAGGACTGTTTTAATATCTTCGTTTCAGCCCGCTTGCACCAGAGCACGAGTGCCTGATGTAATAGACCTGAAATGAGCTACCCCACCTCTAAGTCAAGCAGAAAGCACAGCTATAGAAATACTCAACACAATTTTACATTAGAATATTTTCGAAATATTGTTTATGTCCAAAGTACATTTTATGACATAAATAGTTTGGCTACTTTGTTTTTGTCACTATGACATGCCTGGTGATTTTATAAAGATGTTCTGTTGTCAGTTGACTGTAATCAGAACATTTCACTTTGTTTTACTGTTTCCCCTCTGGCTCCCCTATTCCATGTACCTACAGTCATGTGAACAAATTAGGACACCCCATTAAATATTCCGTTATCTTTTGAGAAGTAGGAACATATCAATATTTTATCTTCTTTCAAAAACAATATCTATAGATAAAACTGAACCAAAAACAGTTTGAGACATTATTCAGCCATTCCACTGTCCAGAAAATAATTTAAGTGGAGAACATTTAAAACAACTACCAACATGCCCAGGTCAGCCTGTCCTATCAAGCTCAGCTGAAGAGCAGGCCACCAGATGCTTAAAGAAGTCTCCAACAATCCTAAAATTGAATCTAGGGACCTACATGTAGGCTTGCCACAGTTGATGTCAAAGTACATGCATCTACCATAAGAAAGAGACTGCACAAGTTGGATATGCATGGGAGGTGTGCAAGGAGGAAACCCTTGCTGGGAAAGATAACATCAGGGCAAGTATAAGTTTGCCAGAGAACACCTAAACAAAGACCAGGACTTCTGCAACAATGTGCTTTGGACAGATGATTCCCAAGTAGAATTGTTTGGGCACAGTAACAGAAGTCATGTGTGGTGCAAACCAAAGACAGAATTTCAGCACAAGAAGATCATACTAACTGTAAAGCATGGGGGTGGAAATGGCAATGGTTTGGGGCTGCTTTGCTGCAGCAGGGCCAGGCCATCTTATTATCATAGAATTCACTTTTAATTATTCATTGTATCAGAGGGCGTTTGTGGAAATGGAAAGACCATCTGTTCAAAAAATAAATGCTAAAAAGGATGTGGACTATGCAACATGACAATGACCCAAAACTTTACAGTACATCCAACAAGGAATAGCTCAAAAAGAAAGGGTTCAGGAATGGCCCAGTCAAAGCCTGCATTTGAATCCTATTGAAATGCTTTTGGGTGATTTGAATCGGGCTGCGCATGTTATAAACCTCTCAAACATCACACAGCTGAAAAATATCTGCATGGAACAGTGGGAAAAACCTTCTTCCAGTCGACGTCAGAGACTGGTAGTCAGTAAGAGGACATGTCTTATTGAGGTTATTTCAGCCAAAGAAGGCAATACCAGCGATTAGGGAATAGGGTGTCCTAACTTTTTCCTCAGTAGGAAATGGAATCTGTGTAAATATTTTGTTAAATAAATTATATCATGGTTAAAATGTCATTGTTTTTGGTTCAATAACATCATCTTTATCTATAATTATTGTTTAAGATTTGTTTTTATTGATATGTCCATATTTAGAAAAACAAAGAACTAAATAAATGTATTCACATGACTGTATATAATATGACATAACCAACATCGTTTTTTTAAATGGTAGTGGTCCAGAAAAATACTTTCTACCAGCATATAATAACTTTTAAACTAATGACAAGTTGCACAACTGCCTTGCAGATAAGACAGGAAAAACAAACCGGTACAGCAAAGAGAACCGCAGAGGCCACTGGTAGGAAAAAAGGTTGATTTAGGTGACCCAGATCAACAGAACCCATAGAAACTGCTCTTAATAAGCTGCTGTGATGTGCTTGGTGTGGTGCCAGGATTTTATTTCCCATTCCTTTCCTGACCCCTACTACAACATCAAAACTGTCTAGCAAGCACACCACATTTACTTTAATACATATCCTTGTTAGGTTTTTATTGTATACTGACCAAGGCCAATATAACCACGTCTGATTAGTCCTATATTGTCCTTGTCATGATTGAATATTTCAGGGCTGCAATTGCTACTATATTTTCAAGAGAATGCATCGTGTGCTCATTTTATAGCATTTTGGGAACCATAAATGATAAGCCCCCGATGCGTGCCTATGGTTTGTTCTTCTATGGACAAAGCACCGCCCATGTTTTTGCTCACCACTACGCAGGAAGAGTTGCTGCAGTAGCATTCCACTGTGTGCTACGTTACCATTACAAATTATTGCATGCAAGATCCTACCTGCTAATGCAAAACGCGACTGAATTCGGCAAATCGGAACACTAGAGGACTACGAGTGTCAGAGTGGAAGGGAAACTGACGGTGCAGACTCTGATGATGATGAGGATGATGATGGTGAGGACGGTGATTCTGTAAAAGAGTTATAAGCATGAATACAATATTATGTGAACTAGATAGAGATGTATCTGACATTTGTCTTGGGTTTTGGTACAATTATAAACAGTCACACCAAATGTCGGCGTAAAACAGAGCTTATTCAATTATGCCCTTGGATATGAAAATTACCATTTGCATGGTTGTAGTCATCGTATTAGATGATTTGTGCTATTCTTTGTTGCTGATTCTGTGTCTCAGTTTGCGAATGGATGTCAGCCCGCACTCAAATAGCCTAGCCTACGCACGGCGTGCATTGGAGGCGAAGAAGTGCACATGGGAGCGAATGCGCGTTCATAATGGAAGGACACACAGGGCTTCGACATGGCCTCATCACGATATGAATGGAGCTGGTATCTCTATCTTACCTTATCTGGTTTGTGTTTTAGCGTTTTTAATGCCGGCCATCAGCGGGCTTATACTATCTCAGTCACGGAGCACCCGTTTTTTTATAGGAAAGGTTCCATAACTGTATGTTTACTTGGTCGTTGTCAGTGTTTTTTATGTAAAACATCCTGAATTCGATATAGAAGCGCTGTGTTTTTCAGTAAAAGCCTGTTTTTTGACGTTGCCAATGGGTGGTATAATACAGAATCTCCAGGAGCTCGTACAGTAGATTTAAAAGAATAAGATTTACATTGGCTAGAATAATATATTCATATTATATGATTACCATTGTACTGAACAATGTCACGTCTCAGATTGTGTTCGCTATGCAAAAGCAAAATCTAGAATAAACGAAATAGCGTAATATATGAATTGATCTGGCGTTGTTTTGTTTTTAAATATTGCTTAAGTTGTAATAGTTGTATATATTTATGTTGTTTTCTTCCATGCGTATTCTGAATCTGAAGTTTGTAGTTTGTGACGTTGCCTGTACGATACATCAAACATTGCTTTTAGTGTGGGCCTAAATAGTATGACAAATGGTTATTGTAAATAATTCGCTTTGTACTGTCGGTATAATATAATGTGATTTGCGTTTTCATCGGGTCCATTCTACAGAAGCTATAAATGTGTGGTAAAGAGTCTATTCGCACCCTTGCTAATGCAAAAGCCTACTTTGTTTCAGTTGTATGGGATGCTTACAGTGCTGTTAACAATTCAGTGTTCAAGTAAAAGAGATGGTGATGCAGTGAATCTCAAAGGAGAAAAAATAGTATAGCTCTTGTAGTACAACAGCATTATGGTCAGTATGAGGATAAAAGACAGGGCTATTCGTCAGTTGTATTATGAAAAAGCCAAAGGCTGGTTGTTATATCAAAACAGGGATGTGCATATTTAATGCAGGCAGGGATGAATTCACATGGAGATGCATGTGGAGCTAAAAATACCCTTTTCTGTTCTTGAGCATGTGAGTTATTGGGGAGAGTGAGCTCTCTTGCCACATTTGTCAGGGTACATGTTGACTTGGTACTTAGTAGTTTGTATTATTACTAAATTACTGTCAGGGATTGTTGATTGTTTTTCTTTCTTGTTGTATCACTTTTTTGGGGGTTTAACTCAGAATGTTATTGGAAATTCAGCACCTGTGGTCTGTTTACATCTTTGTTTAAAGAAATGTTAATTATGGTAATTGCCTATGTCAGTTATGGTAATATCCTATGTCAGTTGGCTTTCTGTGACTTGGAGTAGGTTTTGAATTTAAGTGAGTAAAAAGAGTAAAAAAAACGATTTCTTTTACACGTATGGTGTAATTTAATATACAAAATAATATTTAAATACAATTTCAGTGCATTAAAATTGACCCACTAATGTCATATTATTACTGAAGTTATAATACTTTGGTAATAGCCTTTTAGTATACTTGGAACATACTACTTAAATATAATTAAAACATATTACACATCTTAAGTACGTTAAGAGTTATCATTGTTTTATGCCTTTATGTCCAATTTGCAATCATGACCTGGCCTTTTCAGTAATTCAAATTTCTATTAAAATCAAATGGTCTTGCACATGTTTTCTTTAAACAGGTGTAAAATTAGCAAAGTGCTTACAAAGAATATCTTTCCAAAAAAAGAAAATATAAGTTAATAGAATGAAATAAAAAGTGTGCAGTAATATGGATGGTTTGGATTCATGTATACTCTATTTAATGTGCGGTAATATGGATGGTTTGGATTCATGTAAAGTGTATATGTGTGAAGTGATATGGATGGTTTGGAATCATGTATACTGTATATAAGTGTGTGGTGATATGGATGGTTGGGATTCATGTATACTCTATTTAATGTGCGGTAATATGGATGGTTTGGATTCATGTAAAGTGTATATGTGTGCAATGATATGGATGGTTTGGAATCATGTATACTGTATATAGGTGTGCGGTGATATGGATGGTTGGGATTCATGTATACTCTATTTAATGTGCGGTAATATGGATGGTTTGGATTCATGTAAAGTGTATATGGGTGCGGTGATATGGATGGTTTGGATTCATGTATACTCTATTTAATGTGCGGTAATATGGATGGTTTGGATTCATGTAAAGTGTATATGTATGCAGTGATATAGATGGTTTTGATTCATGTAAAGTGTATATGTGTGCAGTGATATAGATGGTTTGGATTCATGTATACTTTATATAAGTGTGCAGTGATATGGATGGTTTGAATTCATGTATAGTTCATATAAGTGTGCGGTGATATGAATTATTTGGATTCATGTTGAGTGTATATAAGTGTGCAGTGAAATGTATGGTTTGGATTCATGTATACTGTATTCACGTGTGCAGTGATATGGATGGTTTGAGTTAATGTATAGTGTATATAAGTGTGCGGTGATATGGATGGTTTGGATTCCTGTATACTTTATATAAGTGTGCGGTGAAATGTATGGTTTGGATTCATGTATACTCTATTAAATGTGGGGTAATATGGATGGTATGGATTCATGTATAATGTATATGTGTGCGGTGATATAGCTGGTTTGAATTCATGTATACTGTATATAAGTGTGCAGTAAAATGTATGTTTTGGATTAATGTATACTTTATGTAAGTGAGCTGCGATATGGATGGTTTGGATTAATGTATAGTGTATATAAGTGTGCGGTGAAATGTGTGGTTTGGATTCATGTATAGTGTATATAAGTGTACGGTGAAATGTGTGGTTTGGATTCACGTATAGTGTATATAAGTGCGCGGTGAAATGTGTGGTTTGGATTTATGTATACTATATTTAAATGTGCCGTGAAATGGATGGTTTGGTTCATGTATACTGCATTGAAGTGTGCAGGGATATGTATGGTTTGGATTCATGTATAGGGTATATAGGTGTGCTGTGATATGGATGGTTGGGATTCTCATATAATTTATTTAAGTGTGCTGTGATATAGATAGTTTGGATTCTTCTATTGTGTATATAAGTAGGTAGCAGCAGATAGGTAATAAACAGTAGCAGCTTATATAATGATTGTGAAGTATGTGTGGGGTGTGTATGTATGTATGTGTGGCATCATTGTACATGTATGTTCAAGTACAAGGGAGTGTGTAGTGTGGGCTGAGTCTTGTTTGTAGGTATTAATCAATACTGAAAGGATAGTGCAAAAAAGCAATTTTACAGTAATTGATATTGATCATCTTTCCTTTTGCCGCCGTGTATAACAATCTTATGGCCTGGTTGTAGAAGCTGTTCATAAAATAACAGGCCCTGGTGGTTACAGACTTGAGGTGGAATATAGCATAGTCTATGATTTGGTTATCTGGGGCCATTACCAATTTATAGGGACTTTCTGTAACACCACTTGTTATGAGGGTCTTGTATGACCGGACGCTTTGCCCTGTTTGCATCACCCTCTGCAGTGCCTTGCAATCAAGAAACTTGAAGCTCTTTGTCCTCTGATGCTTATTTTGCCAAGCCAGTGTTCTTCTTATAACACTGTGTGATCAACCAGGAAATGTACACGTGCTTCAGGTGAACATATTTCCTGTTCACGATTGAGCTCATAGATGACTGACACGCCACCAGTAGTTTCTAGAGGGTAACAAGACTAAGCATCCCCTTAAACATCCACCCATAATATTGTATGTTTACGTTGTTGGTCTGCTTTTTTGTACTCCCAGACAAAAAAACAAACATGTCAAGACACAAAACACAAATTAGCAATTCATGATTATCATTTATTATAATTTCTAACTCAGCATTGCACCACTGGGAGTCCAACCAGTCTCTCTAGCAGCTGTCACTGCTTCACTTGGCTGTCAAAGGTATTTGATAATAATAATAGTTTATTAAACTTTGCACTTTTCATTACAGAAAATAATCACAAAGTGCTTGAAAAAGCCAAATAAAACATCTACAATAGAGTAGGTCTTTTACCAGAATCCTATGACAGAGCTGAAGCCCCCCTGTAGCCAGAATGAGCATCAAGAGGAACATGGCCCAAGAGAGTGAGGATGAATGTGCTTAACGAGGGAGAGGAGCCAGAGGCTGGCAGGCAGCACAGCCACCCAGTCCTTGGTCCCACCAGCACCCTGCCATCTCTGCCATTCAAAGCGGTGGACCCGCCCTCCACACATGCCCTGTCCTCCTCCATGTCCGGCCCCACTCTGAAGGACTTCAAGTTGCACAAGTCACACCCCCAACCAACACATCACATCACCAACCTACCGAATCCTAAAACTACAACGAAACACTCTGGAGTAGATCACCATGGCAACCGGAATCTTGGTAATCAAAGTCCTTGTGGCAATTTGCTGGTTGATGGCCATAACTGACAGAAAAGGGCATGTGATCATTAACATTGTCTCTGTGCTGTTGACAAGTCTCCAACTGCTGGTCATGCTGTCTGCATCCTGTCTGTAAACAAGCCTCCAGCATTACATTTTATTGTATATACTGTAGACATACGTAGCCTCTTTAAGCAAGTTCTTATGTTGTTTGCAGTTATATTGAAATTGTTACCTGTCTTTAAAGTCTTTAATATTGCTTATTGCCTAATGGAATTTCCAAAACACCTAAATCAGTGTAAATGATATATTTTCATATTAATGCAATGCATAAACTAAGAACAATGCAGAAACTAAGAACAATGAAGCCATCTCCTGGGATTTATCGGTTTTGATGATTGCTCACCATCAGGGTTGCCCAAACCTTTTCCTATGAAGGGCCAAAAATCCAACTCGACTGAGGGCCGTGGGCCAAAAATAACGTTACATTTTTCCAAACTGTATTATATTATTTGGCTTGGTGGGCCAAATCAAAGGTCTCCGTGGGCCAAGTTTGGACACCCCTGCTTTACATGGTATAATGGCCTAGTAATATGAGGCCATTTTATAGGACCAGATGCACCAAGTACAAAACACTGTTCCCTCATGATTTTCCAAAATTCTTCTAAACAAATTAAAGTACATTGGGTAATTTGAGAACAAAATGGCGTTGTGGAATTGGTTAATTGAATTAAGCCAGTTAACACAATGAGTTATGTGCCACGTGATTACAATGAAGGACATATTTGGACAATGTGTTTGATCGAAGTGATGAGGGGCACCACATTAGGATGGATAACATGTTAAATTTGGTATTTTAAAGCCTCAGTGAAGTATTGGTAATTCTTGTTAAATCATTTCTTTATATCTAATTAGTCATGTATATACCTAAGCCTCTTTTGCCTATTGACGTAGTGGCAGTTTGGAACATGCAGGTATAGTCAGACAAAGGAAATGTGACAAAGATGCATGTGTGTGATCGGCATTTGGAATTTGCATCACTTATACAAGGATCCCACTTTTATTGAAAGGGAAATGTAGGAATATTTGTATCACAGCACTGCACATGATTTCATCATCTTATTATAAATACGTTATCACCTCTCCCAAATGCTGGTCTGGACATTGTTACATGTTACGTGTATAAAAGACCAAAGGTGTTGAACTGTCCTACCTGCAATGTTTTAAAGAGGATATCGAGGGAACTTTTGTCTGTGGATGTGGTCAATATTATTGCAACTTTGTTTAGTTGGCTCATTATTTTAAGCATGAGATGTTTCCCTGAACATAAGACCAGAAACATTTGGCCTTGACATGTACATTGACATACACTGAACAAAAATTATAATTGGAACATGGTACAATTCCAAACAAATCACAGATTTGCTGTTTCTGATGGAAATCTGTCAATCAACTGAAAAAGTCATGAGGCCCTAATTAATGAATTTCACATGACTTTAAAAATAGAATTTAACTGTTGTTCAGATACCTATAATCCAGAGCACCCCAAACATTTTCAATAGGTGACTTGTATAGTGAGTATGCAGGCCATGATAAAATGAGACATTTTCATCTTAGAAGAATTGTGTACAGAAACGTTCTAATGGTGGCAGAAGAAACCAGATGTTGAGGTCCCGAGGGGTCTGTTTACACAAATCCTGTGGTTGTGAGGACATTTGGATGTACAGACAAATTAACATGAAATGTTCTGGGAAAAGCTGTGGTGGACAACAATGCTGCAATATCATAGCTTTTTTGCTAATCTTTCCAAAGGGGTCCACTAATTCTGGATGGCACTGTGTAATGTCTAAGTTATTACTTATGCAGCTATATTATAGGGAAAAGCTATTAGAGGTATTTGAAAAGCACAGAAATAACTACAAAAAACACAACACCCTTGTCCCAACTATAATAATGGGTGCATGATGTCCCTGATAGGGACAGTTGGTTAAAACCAATTAGATTCTTAAATTCATGGGTGCACTAGGAGTCTGACGTGAATGGGAATAGCCATTTAAACTTCAGTAAGGGCTTCTGTTTCGGTGGTTGGTTAAGGCTGTCAGTTTATATTTCTCACTTTTCTGAACACAGTTGCAGTTTCGAAAGCAAATGCCTACTGCTGAAAATGGAACACTTATATGTTTGTAGTATAAAATCATAATTCTTCAACCTCTAACAGTGGTTAGACAAGCTAATTGGCAGTTTCTGGTGAGTGTTCTAGACTTCAACCTTATCATGTATCACCACTACAATGTATATGTAGAATAATGTATTGATTTCCTCCTAATATAATCCAGTCTGTCTGTCTGTTTGTCAGTGGCGTTAAGTATTGTTTTAGAGACCATGTTGTTTTTAGTGATCTTGGTTTTTCTTAGACATTTTTTTTGCATCAAATAAGATGCAGTTAATGTCAAAATACATTTTGTAGAATTGTTTTACCCTTGTAGTTGGATCATTTGATGGTAATCCAAAACTCAGTGTACGGAACACCAATTGTGTATCAAAAATATACATTTAACAAATTAAATTAGAAATTGACTACTGTAAATGGCTAGCTAATAGCTATACAGTACCCCTAATCCAAAAAATCACCATCAACTAATT
>JACXGK010000679.1:10875-34800 GCA_016801125.1 Novumbra hubbsi
CGAACGAAGAGACAAGACACACGAGGGATTAAATGCACAGGTAATGAGGGCCAGCTGTGGGGAATCAGGGAGGGATGCGTTCACAGGACATGGGGAACAGGACAAACATGGACGATGGTGCCTAGAAGGCCGGCGACGTCGAACGCCGGGGGGCTACGCGGACAGGGGAGTGGCCGCCAGTAGGCGGAGACGTGACATAATTACATTTTTATAATGATCTGGTTTCAGCTAACTATATTCTCTTGTTCTATTGAAACAGTTCAAAACTTAAAAATAAACAGAAGAGGATGATAAACGAAATAACAAATTGTCGGTATAAAACTCTAAGAATATCGTTGGTGGGAAAAATATGTATACTACTGCTTTGTCAATCAGCATAATATAACCATTTTTGTTGTTCTTCTTTTGCGTAGGTAATGTATTTCTTCACAATGTTTTATCAAGCGTATTAGTTTGGAGAGAGCAATATGTTTCATTGCCCTCAACTAATCGTAATTAGTTTTGTCCCTGGCCAGATTCATTACAGAGTCTTCTGTGGCAGACAGACCCCTTCGCAATTTAACATATGGGCAGTCAGTCAGAGACATACGCTCTTTGCCGGCTCCGCTTACGCGGTTGGAATGTGGTATTACTTCTAGAGTTTAACACGATTCTTTCCAGAAACCTCGCTCTCAACAATAGTTGGCTAGGAATGATCTGATTCGCTACATCTGCTTTTAACTTGCTAAAGCAATATGCTTATCAGGTCCTGGCTGGGGGCCCCTACATTGACTGTTTGGTGCTCCCCATTTGGGGATAGCTGCTGCCAGTTGTCCCTAAGTTGGGAGCTAACTTAAGTTGCCTGGTTTGTTTTAGTTTGTGGATTATTGTTTGTGCCTTAGTAGCCTCTGTTGCGGCCAGCTTTGTGTTTGTTGTTTTCCTCCTTTTAAATTCTGTCTAGAGTCAACTAAAGCATGAATTTTGCAACAACTCTGCACTGGTGTCCTACCTCCTGGCTAGGTAGTCAACTTGTGACAATGCTGCCATTAGTCACTGGAACTACCAGCTAGCCCTCAATAAAATTGTTGACTGTTTACTGTATGTAAGTAAGTTTGATTTTTGAGATGGTGCACTCTCTATGTCTTTTGCTATTTGAGTCAGAAAGGAACATGTGGTTTAGATGAACTTCTCTCGTGATATACACTACACAGGCAAAAGTATGTGAATGCTTGACCATCACACCTATATGAGCTTGGTGGACATCCCATTTCAAAACCATGGACATTCAAATGGAGATGCCCCTCTCCCCTTTGCAGCTATAACAGCCGCCATTCCTATGGCAAGGCTTTCCACAAGATTTTGGAATGTCTCTGTGAGAATTTGTGCCCATCCAGCTAAAAGAGCATTTGTGAGTTCATGTACGGATGTTGGACGAGAAGGCCTGGCTTGCAATTGCTGTTCCAATTCGTCAATGGGGCTGGGTGGTTGTGGTTGGTTGGTGTCACTTTGGTTGATGCTTGGTAATGTGGGTGGATTGGCTTTCTGCCCTTGGATAGGGCCACCTACAGTTGTCACTCGACCCCCCATTCTCAACCTCACGGTTTTATGCTGCTACATATATAATTGTGACAGAGGAGTAAGGTCAGTTCTCCTTCTCCATTGTAAATCTTTGTAAATCGGAGGAATGTGCTCTAGAAATGTTCCTTGTCTCCAGCTCCGTTTATACTTAGAAGGACATGGGGTCTTGGCCCACACCTCTGGAGTCCCAGGCTCGAAAATCCTTTGCTGTCCCTGCCCAAAGCCGTCCTGGTTGTGTTGCAGATCAAGACGATACCTGACGATTCCAGCTGCCACCCTGCTGACCATCACCCCCATCCCTGTCCTTGTCCATCTAGTCATGCTTCTGACCTGGATTAGGTTTTATAGAATCTGGACACAGCCCACATGGATCTATTAATTATTACAACTTGTAGTCTTAAAATATTCCTCCAGCACAGCCAGAAGAGGACTGGTCACTGGTCATTCTGCCCCTCTAGGGAGCTTTTGCTAGCCACTAAGCTTTAACACTGTTGTTGCGTGCTCCTTGGGGTTTCAGACTGGGTGTTTTGTAAAAGCACTTGGTGGCAACTGCTGATGTAAAAAGGGCTTCATAAAACCATTTGTTTGTTTGAGGCCAGGGCACCGTGCAGGCCACTTGAGTTCCTCAACACCAACCTTGTCAAGTCAGTCTTTATGAACCCTGCTTTGTGCACAGGTCACAGTCATGCTGGAACAGGATTATTATTTCCCCAAACTGTTGCCACAAAGTTGGAAACACCCAATTGTCAAAAATTTATTTGTATCCTGTGGCATTAAAATGACCCTTCACTGTAACTAAGAGACCTTCCCCAAACCCTAAAAAACAGACCCATGCCGTTTTAATCCTCCACTAAACAATAAAGTAGGCACAATGCATTCTGGTAGATAGTGTTCTCTGGACATTCACAGTCACCAAGGTTTGTTCATCAGATTGTCAGATAGTGATGCCTGTTTTATCACTCCAGAGAACACGTTTCCACTGCTCTCCAGTGGCGGTGTGCTTTACCCACTCTAGCCAATGCTTGGCAATGTACATGTTGATGTAAAACTGCATGCTGCTGCTCATCCATGAAAACCCATTTCCTTTAAGCTTCCGACCCTCAGTTCTTGTGCAGATGTTGCTTCCAGATGCAGTTTAGAACCCTGTGGTGAGCGATGCAGCAGATGATAGGCACTCTGTGAGTTTGTGTGGTCGAACACTTTGTGTCTGGGCTGTTGTTGCTCCTATATGATTCAACTTCACAATTGTAGAACACACTGCTGGCCTTCTTCATCCTCCCAGATGCACATCAGTAGGGGTCCACGCATGAGCTTGAATGCCATTGTGTCCTAAAGCCGTGCCAGGGCATGACAATTAGTGTCTTGTGAGGAGAAAGCGTCTTTGCTAACTGATAAACGGTCCAGCGAGCAAGATTAAATCTTTGAAATATGTATGAAACATTAGCTTGAAACAACTCTAAATGTCTGCTGGTCACTTGTGCTTGTATTTATGCACGTAAAATAATACATATGACCCCATTAATGATGGGAAATTGCCATAGTTTGATCTTCCTCTTTAATTTGAGTGCTTCAGGATAGGGTCCCACAATAGGGGGGGGGAGACACAGTAGGGTCCTGTCTTTGGTTCTCTTTCTCCTGCAGGATGTGTAAATATTTGGATTTTAAAGCCTTGCCTTTGGTTAATCTCACCAAATCAAGAACATTTTACACTTGGTAATATCGGTAAAATATAATGAAATAGATCAAATGAATACATTGGTAGGTCAGTTGGTTCAGAACTCAGTTATTCACACACTGGAAGTGCTATCCTGCCCTCACTTTCCTTCTTTTCCTCACAACTCTCCTTCCTTCCCTTTTTCTTCTACCCTCACCCCAATATCCCCTTTTATCTTCTTATTTGACTTCTGCCTCATACTTATCTTCCCACAGTTGATCAGTGGAGGATCCATCGTCAGCGCTGAGGCAATATGGGATCATGTCACCATGGCCGACAGGGAGTTGGCATTTAAAGCAGGGGATGTCATCAAGGTCCTCGATGCATCAAATAAGGACTGGTGGTGGGGACAGATTGATGATGAAGAAGGATGGTTCCCAGCCAGCTTTGTGAGGGTGAGCGGAGACATCAATTATTTTGTTATTTCCTGCAGCACTGTGTCTTGCCTCTCAACCAGTATGAAACGGTTCACCACCTATTCTAAATGAAACAATGAGTTATAATTTGCCATGTATCATTGACAATTGCAAATGAATAAATGCCCTGTTTTATTGGGTAGATATTTTTGGTATTGCTGATAATAATTTTGATTAACTATGATTATGCTCAAACTATGACCGTGCCAACTCACAGAAAATCTTTTATGAGACTTCAATTGAAATACTGTGAAATCAATAATACCTCTGACAGTTGATGGGTCCATGCTTGTGAACATTTATTTGAACCATTGCTGGAAACAACTGTTTTAAAATGGCTAGCTGCTAGTTTTTTTTACAGGTCAACCTGATACGTACATCTGGTAACTAAATGCTTATCCGCCATTGAATAGTGTCTAAGTAGATTACTTAAGCAATAAAGCATCCTAACTGCTGGCATGTTCTGATAGTAAAATAAAATACACTGCTCAAAAACATTAGGGGAACACGTAATCATCACAGTATAGCACCAAGCCAATTAAACTTCAGGGATATCAATCTGTCCAGTTAGGAAGCAAAAGCGATTGTGAATCAATGTTACCTGTTTTGATGCAAATTAAAGTGACAACAGGTGCACTGGAGGGGCAACTGCAAGACGACCTCAACATTGTGAATGGTTTGCAGGTGGTGGCCACAGACAATAGATCTTTATCCTTCCTGACTGATTCTTCTCCAGTTTTGCGATTTGCTATTGTCCTTGTAACTACTTGTAGCATGAGGCGGTACCTGCAGCCCATTCAGGTTGCACAGGTATTCTAGCTCCTCCAGGATGGCACTTCCATACGTACCGTTGCAAGGTTTGCTGTGTCGGCCAGTACGGTCTAAAGAGCATGGAGGAGATACCAGGAGATGGGCCGTTACTCGAGGAGAGCTAGACAGGGCCAGAGAAGGGCAACCACCCAGCAGCAATTTCCAACACAGACTCAATGAGGGTGGCATGAGAGCCCAACATTCGCTCTTGGGATTTGTGCTCACAGCCCAGCACCATGCAGCCCGATTTGCATTTGCCAGATAACACCGGAATTGGCGGGTCTGCCATTGGGGCCCCATTCTCTTCATAGATGAGAGACGCTTCACACGGAGTACATGTGAAAGATGTGAAAGAGTCTGGAGAAGCCATGATCAATACAATCCTGCCTGCAACATCATCCAGCATGACTGGTTTGTCGGTTGGTCATTGATGGTCTAGGGATGCACATCCTTGGAGGGTCACACAGACATTCACGTGCTAGCCAACGGTACCCTCACTGCTTTTATGTACCAGGTTGAAATCCTCAGACCCAGATCTTACGCTGGTGCAGTGGTCCCTGGGTTCCTCCAGTTGCAGAAC
This sequence comes from Novumbra hubbsi, assembly GCA_016801125.1. Taxonomy (NCBI): domain Eukaryota; kingdom Metazoa; phylum Chordata; class Actinopteri; order Esociformes; family Umbridae; genus Novumbra; species Novumbra hubbsi. The sequence continues at coordinate 15,953 of JACXGK010000679.1, forward strand.
AATGCCAGGGTGTGTTGCCAGTTCCTAGATGACAAAGGCATTGAATTTTCCCAGACCAATTGAGAACTTCTGTGACGTTATGTATCGTGCATCCGACTCCGCAAAGTAGCACCACAGACACTCCAGGAGTTTACTGATGCCCTGATCCAGAACTGGGAGATTCCCCAGGACACCATCTGATATTTCATCAGGAGAATGCCCAAATGGTCTCAGAGTGCATACAAGCATGTGAGGGCCATACACACTACTGAGTCATATTATGAGTTGCCGTTATGAAATTCATGCAAGTTGGATCAGTGATTTACATTTTATTTATTATATTTTCGGAATCCGACCCTCAATCGGTTGGTGATTTTGGTTTCCATTGACCGTTACTTCAGCATATTCTTTACAAAATACACAATGTACAGTAAAGAAAAAGAAAAATATTTCCTTAATTTAGACCCGATCTCTGATTTTAGTGTTCCCTTAATCTTTTTAAGTAGTGTATATCAATTGAAGCAGTGTATCAGGATAATTAGCTCCAAGCTTCATTTGAATTCCCCCTGTGGTCATAACTTTTTCTTCGACATGTTGACTTAATCGATTCACTAATGTATGAATCAGGTAACTGTAGTCATCTGCTTGAAAATATCGATTTGATCATCTTGTAAATCAATTTGATAAGGAGCTTGGCCTATGTCTTACTACAGCCTACTGTACAAACTCACTGCCAGAGGTAATAATAAAAATAAAAGTATATTGTAAAACACAGTGCTTTGGATAGGAATTTGCCATGTTCCTGATTTCCTCTATTATTGAATATTTTTCACACTCAATGGTTTTAGATCATCATTGAAAGTGCCATATAAGACGAAGAGCACCTAAGTAAACACAATTCTGTGTTTTTTGTGAAGGAAGAAATCATCTAACACAAATTGTCTTTGGACTGCTAACCCTAACCCTTAGTTACTCAATCCATCCATTAAATCCATTAAGTAAATGATAACTGGATTAATTTATATCAGACAGACCCAGACTTGATTACTATCAGCACTGTTCAATCAAAACAAGACTTATATAGAACCTCATCAATATGTAGGCTACAAGTTCGTGTGGAAAGTGTTACAAAGTAATTTCTAAGGCTTTGTCACTCCGGCAAAGCACAGTAAGAGCCATTGTCTCCAAATAGAGAAAACATGGTTATACTTCCAAAGAGTGAACGGGCTACCTCAATTCCTCAGATGGCGCAGCGACTATTCATTCATGAAGTCTATAAAAAGCACCTAGGGCAACATCTAAGGAACTGCAGGCCTCTCCAGCATCAGCCAAAGTCAGTGTTCATGATTCAACATTAAGAAAGAGACAGACATGTTAAAAGTGAAACCTTTTGAAGACAAAGGTCCAGTAAGGCAATATAAGCATTTCAAAATAAGATAATCATCCCAGAACAAACATGGTGGTTTTAATGTGATGGTGTGAAGATGCTTTGCTGCTTCAGGATGAATTGCTATCATTGAATGAATCATGAATTCTGTTCTCTGACAGAAAATTCTAAAGAAGAATGCCCAATCATAAGTCTCTGATCTGAAGCTGAAACGTAATTGGGTTATGCAGCATGAAAATTATCCTAAACACATGAGTAAGTCCACCTCAGAATGGCACGAAAGAAACAAAATGAAGGTTTTGGAGTGTCCTAGTCCTAACAAAAAGCTCATCGCGATGCTGTGGTAGGACCTTAAACAAACAGTTCATGCTCGAAAACCCTATGTTGCTAAATTACAGCAATTCTGCAAAGCATCCAAGAGTTACCGAAGTCCCAGTTTAATTGCTTCTTTAATTAACGCAACAGTTCTCAGCAGTGCTAACATAATCGCAAAAGGATTTTCTAATGATCAATTAGCATTTTAAAACAATAAACTTGGATTAGCAAATATAACTTGGAACACAGGACTGATGGTTGGTGATGATGGGCCTCTGTATGCCTATGTATATATTCCATAGAAATATAACAGCTGATTCCTGCTACAAAAGTCATTTACAACATGAAAAACAAATATCTACTTTGCATCTCTGATAAATTTGATGTTATTTTAATGGACAAACAATTGCCTTTTCTTTCAGAAACCAGTGACCCCAAACATTCGAATGGTAGTGTGTATATATAGTGTGTATACAGTGGGGAGGACAAGTATAAGATACACTGCCGATTTTGCAGGTTTTCCTACTTACAAAGCATGTAGAGGTCTGTCATTTTTTATCATAGGTACACTTCAACTGTGAGAGACGGAATTTAAAACAAAAGTTCTGAAAATCACATTGTATGATTTTTAAGTAATTCATTTGCATTTTATTGCATGACATAAGTATTTGATACATCAGAAAAGCAGAACTTTATATTTGGTACAGAAACCTTTGTTTGCAATTACAGAGATCATACATTTCCTGTAGTTCTTGACCAGGTTTGCCCACACTGCAGCAGGGATTGTGGCCCACTCCTCCATACAGACCTTCTCCAGATCCTTCAGGTTTCGGGGCTGTCGCTGGGACTTTCATATGGACTTTCAGCTCCCTCCAAAGATTTTCTACTGGGTTCAGGTCTGGAGACTGGCTAGGCCACTCAAGGACTCTTTAGTTGCCCTGGCTGTGTGTTTTGGGTTGTTGTCATGCTGGAAGACCCAGCCACGACCCATCTTCAATGCTCCTACTGAGTGGAGGTTGGAGGTTGTTGGCCAAGATCTCGCGATACATGGCCCCATTCATCCTCCCCTCAATGCGGTGCAGTCGTCCTGTCCCCTTTGCAGACAAGCATCCCCAAAGAATGATGTTTCCACCTCCATGCTTCACGGTTGGGATGGTGTTCTTGGGGTTGTACTCATCCTTCTTCTTCCTCCAAACACGGCGAGTGGAGTTTTGACCAAAAAGCTCTATTTCTGTCTCATCAAACCACATGACCTTCTCCCATTCCTCCTCTGGATCATCCAGATGGTCATTGGCAAACTTCAGATGGGCCTGGACATGCACCGGCTTGAGCAGGGGGACCTTGCGTGCGCTGCAGGATTTTAATCCATGACGGCATAGTGTGTTACTAATGGTTTTCTTTGAGACTGTGGTCCCAGCTCTCTTCAGGTCATTGACCAGGTCCTGCCGTGTAGTTCTGGGCTGATCCCTCACCTTCCTACTGATCATTGATGCCCCACGAGGTGAGATCTTGCATGGAGCCCCAGACCAAGGGTGATTGACTGTCATCTTGAACTTCTTCCATTTTCTAATAATTGCGCCAACAGTTGTTGCCTTCTCACCAAGCTGCTTGCCTATTGTCCTGTAGCCCATCCCAGCCTTGTGCAGGTCTACAATTTTATCCCTGATGTCCTTACACAACTCTCTGGTTTTGGCCATTGTGGAGTGGTTGGAGTCTATTTGATTGAGTGTGTGGACAGGTGTCTTTTATACAGGTAACGAGTTCAAACAGGTGCAGTTAATACAGGTAATGAGTGGAGAACTGGAGGGCTTCTTAAAGAAAAACGAACAGGTCTGTGAGAGTCGGAATTCTTACTGGTTGGTGGGTGATCAAATACTTATGTCATGCTATAAAATGCAAATGAATTACTCAAAAATCATACAATGTGATTTTAGATTCCGTTTCTCACAGTTGAAGTGTACCTATGATAACAATTACAGACCTCTACATGCTTTGTAAGTAGGAAAACCTGCAAAGTCGGCAGTGTATCAAATACTTGTTCTCCCCACTGTATATAATGTCATAGTAACTAGTCAACTTCATATTACGGAAAACGTACTTCAGCTTCAATCAGCAAATGCTGGCGATGACTAGCTAGTGTTGACTGTTCTACCGGTCTGTGTTAATAAAGGTTAGCATGCTAATAGCACAACCTTTATAACAGCAGGCAGTGCTGATTTATAGATAATCATGTCTTTTGCATCTTCTGCAGCTTTCATAATATGTGTTGAAAGGTTAGCTTTGTTAATATCAATGTTATGTTCTTTAATAAGTCCTATTTTGTTTCTCTGGCATTTGCTTCAGTAGTAACATTATTTTGTTAAAGCAAAATAAATAAGGTAGTGCAACGTGTTTTTCAGTTGTGTCCCTTTATTTTTGCCAACATCAAGGAATTGACAGAGATTTGATGGATGGTCAGAGGCTGCTCTCTCTCTCTCTCTCCCTCCCTTGACTGAGACTGACCAGATGCAGGCAACATCAGTCCAGCAAAATAAAAGTAGATAAGTAACGTGTGTTCTTAACTGTGCCTCACAAATAAAACAACACTCTGTCTATACCCAGTGTGGTCAGGTGCCTGAAATTTTTCAAATATCAATTTCAAATTGTCTGAAAATAACATCATAATGATCAACAATAAAGTTATAGGCAATATTAGCTGATCAAGGCATACAGTTATTTCAAATTATACTACACAGCTTTTGAATGATCAAAATCACAAAATGTGCAGATGAAAAAAGGCCAAATGGCCGGACTGGGCCAGTGAGAAAACGTTTACATTGTTCGTTCTTAAAAACTTGAAAATATATATCTTTTTTTGACTGACATGTGTAGCATTATCAATGAAGCATCATGAAAATATCTTTGCATCTGAACCCTTTGACCATGGAGTTGGATGGTTTGCCTGTCTCCCTTTATAAATCTCTAAAATATATTTCCTAGCACAGGATTTGTTTATGTACTTTACTTAATAAAATGTACTTACTTTTATTGTGTTGTGTTTTTTGTTGTACCATCTATCTTGAGAAATGAAAAATAATGCAATGAACTAAAATGCATATGTGATTTGATGGTGGCCACCAATTAGCAACTATTTTTCATGTTTAGCTTAATTGGTAGAGCATTGCACTTGCTCGTGTGTTCATTTCCTACAGGGGCCACTACAAAGAAGTCCAAATGTATGCTAAATTATTTACACCTAATGTATTTATCTTGGCTCCAGCGTTGTGGCTAATTACAACAGGTTGGCCTTTGGAAAAAACTTGTAGCTAGTCCTTTCAGATTCATTGTAAACTGTGTGTGGCCCAGATAAGTGAAGTATCTGGGGGGTTATCACTGCTGGCCTTCTGCTTTTTCTGTTAAAACTGTTAAAATGAGTCTGAACTAGGTATGTCATGTTTTTCTTTCCAAAGGTTGAACCCCAGCCACATCAACATCAAACAAAACAGGTTTTCTATATCAACCCAATAGCAGCTCCAAGGTTCCAAAACACATCTACCAAGGTGCGTTTAGTTTCAGCAAGTATTTCAAAATTGTTTCAACTAGCATCTGCACATTGGACAGACCATTGCTAACATCATGTCACTATGAGAGTACAGTTTTCATTTGCAGACATCACCACACTTCATGTGTCAGGCTTGTTAATTGCTATGTAGTGAAACTATGGTATTTCAACCAAATATACTGTAGATAATAATTATTTGTCAAAATTAAATGATTCAATGCTTTCATCTGAATCTAAATATAATCTACTTAAATGACAGAATAATTATTTTGTTATTATGACATTACCAAACAAAAGCCTAAGTTGGTATTGAAAGTGTATTGTGGCCTTTACATTGCTTTCCAGTCTCTCCGAATCCTCTGGCTCTCCTCTCAAATCCCTGTTTGTCACTATCTGCTTTGAAAACTAAAAAGTGTGCGCTGAGTTACTGATTCTTCCAAGATCTAAATAATAAAACATATATGACCAACATTTTAGTGGATGTCAGGGCATATTATAACAGTTGGATAAAAATAACAGTGTTTGATAAGTGGCTCAAATAAAAGCATATTTAATGGTTATTTTATGTAACTGGATTTGTTGACTGTAGCATGTGGGAAGTTATTTCCAGAAACAATTTCTAAAATCTTAAGAGGATTTCTGGATTCTTGCACCCATTCTATAAATGTAACATAGGTTTTTTGTCCACTGGTCCTTATGAACAGAGAGAGTGATTCTATATAAAAACCTCTGGATAATGTTAGTCCGGCTGAGGAACACACAGAGTATTATCAAGCAGTCTAGATGTCTGGAAAGGTTTACTTAAAGCACTCTATATCTGACATCCATATGAACACATGCATATTAGCATACTTTTTGTATGTTAAGGCAGGTTTTAATTTTTGTAACATAGATGTTCCTATGCCAGAGATATTTTATATATATCTTCCTCATGTGCAGTTTTTTAAAGTTCTGTTAGTTACCTAATAGTTCAATCATTTTGTGCATTTAACAATAAAAGACTTTCACAAAAGCTTTACCACCAACTTTGCTGTTGTCTACCTAGTCATTACATCTCATCTTGATCTGTGGAATTTGTTAGGGGTTGACCAGATGTTATTAGTATATGGGGACATAACTGCAGTACCCACATATCCTACAGGGCAATATGTGTCTATTAACAACACAGTTGCATCATGGCTAGGCTAATACTGTGCATTTTCCTTGGAAAACATTATGATTATGTAGATGTGTATTAGGAGTCAGCTACCTTCCCTGTGTCCTCTGGCAAGAATTCTAAAATTAGTTCTTTTTGAGGATTACAGAAAGTGACAGTTAATTCCTTGAAATGCCTTCAAGCAAACAATGCACAAATGTGCTCACAACTCTTGCGAATCCTTTAACTAGGTGTCAGATTGCAATCAAACAATGAATACTATGAGAGCATATAACTTTTTAAATGGTTTTATATGTAATCTTTTTTTTCTCTCTTTTGTGTGTAGGTCTGTAAACCAATACTTAATTTATTGCCCAACAGAAACACCTTGCCCTAATCTCTGTCCAACAGATATAACTTCAGCCTTTACACTTACATAAGATGTATTTCTTTTTATTCTCTACATAGTTTACATATGGCAACATAACTAAAAGATATACCTCAGTTATTGGTCCTCTGCTACTCTTAAGGCTCCTGATATTATTTTTTGACGTGAGCAAATGCAAAATGTTATTGTACAAAATAATGGATTGAACGTTTCATCACAATCCTGTTATGAATGTTAGTTTTAGGGCTGATGTGCAAATAAGCATTCTGCTCATGCATACTGAATTGGAATTTATAAAGTGAATTACAAAAAAACATGGAAAGTTATAGTTAGGTCCAGAACCTAAATTCCATGACCATTCTTTGGCTAGTAACAATGGATTTGACTTCTGTTGACCTTTTATCAAAAATGTAGCCCCATGTACTTCCCAGAAATCCGGGAATTTCTTTGTAGTATGTGACATCACATCACTAATACACCCAATTTAGGCAGATTACTGACTGAAATGTAATGGGAAACAGCTGAGCACATGCTTAGCAATGATCTGTTTCCTTTCACCTGCTTGTGCCAAAGTCTGGGCATCATCTTTGCGTCATGGTCTTGTAAAAGTACTCCACCAGTGCTATTAGAGCGGGCATTGGCTTATACTGTTTATACTGCTACATCACTTGCATGCCCTATGTTCTAACTTCCCCTTCCACCAACTAGACAATGTCCTGCTTCAGAAAACTGTTTGTTATTGTTGGAATATGGAGGTTAAATGTTAAGTTTGACACAATTTCTGATTAGAACTAAGCACAGTATTTGGTTCCTCTTACAGATGGCTCCCTCACCATGCCGCTTAAGGGGGTTGTCCATGCCTCTTAAGGGGGTTGTCTATGTGTTGTCATTGGTTCTTATGACCAGGTGCAGGCCATCTGGGGTTTTTTGTGGGATGGACCTTGTGTTTATATTGGCTATTAACTTTGACCCCCTTCTATGTATTCTGACATAAAAAGTTATGTTAAAAGTTATATTTTTTGGAGATTAACAGAAGAAGAACATCTATGAACTATGGAAGGTCAACATCCTGGACTAATGCTAATAAAGAAATCTCCCCCGACTTGAATGGCTAATCATTTTGTTGTGAACGTGAATCTAACAGTATCTACAGCGGTAATTCAGCAAATATCTATTTCATCTTGATGTCCTTCCATTGTTGTTGCTTTTACAGTTCTTGGATTTCTCGTACCTTTTATGTTTCTTGGATGATCACATCCTTGCTGATCTGGTTGCTCACTAAGATAAGATTTCTTGTTGAAGGTCCTGAAGCTCTTGTGTCTTGGAAGACTTCTGCTTGTCTCTAGTCATTCTCTGCAGGTGAGCGTTGGTAAACAAATTGGTTGTCCTTGTAGCATCTTAGTTAATTCAAAGTCCCCCAACAGCTCTGTCCTCTTGTATTGGGATATATTTGGTGCACTGCTTAAGGCAAAGGGAAATTTGTTCATCTCCTAAATTTGCCAGAATCCAGTGGTTGAACCCGTCGGCTTCTACCAGCTTCAGAATGATATCACCCAACCGTGTTCAGTAAATTTTTTACTGGGTCACATTTTGAGAATTCCACAGACTGAGAGAGTACCCCTCTGTGGAAGACTACACAGGCAAATAGTGCAAAGAATTTAGGAATGAAGTTTCTCAATGTAAAATTGCATTTTATATTGAAATATAACGAGTTTGGGGATCTCATCATCTACAGTGCATAATATAATTAAACAATTATATTAAACAATTCTATTAAGATTTTGGGGATCATTTTATTTATATACAAATTAAAACTAACTAAGAAAAGGGTTAACTCATGTGTAAATATTGGACTAAATATAAATATTATTTATAAAAAATTGACACAGAAAAACGAATCAATTCCTTTGTTACTCTTTGATGAAATGAATGCAATGCTCTTCTCTCTGGTTACCCTGATAAATTAATAAATAAACTTCAATTAGTGCTGAACATTGCTGCTAGAATCCAAACTAGAATGTACATGTAGATCACATTATATCAGCCAAATACATTGAAATACAGAGGTCTGTGTGCTCTTCACTAAGCACAAACATCAAAGACAAAATCTTAACTAAGTAATATTAAATGAAATTGCTCATGGCAGTATTTTTCAAGTTTCTTCTAGCAGAATCAACGAGATAATGTTGTGTCCACCATATGGCCGATGGTATGTGGACACCTGACCATAACACCAATATGAGCTTGTTGGACATCTTATTCCAGAACCATGGGCCTTAGCAAAATATGTGTCTTATTTTTGGAGGGCAAATTGATTATGGGGATCTGTACTTGCAGCGTCTTCCAAAGGGACATCGCATGTAGAAGTTCCAGATCTCTGGTCCCATTTCTGGCTAATGTAATAGGTCCCACATTCACCACCAGTGTAGCAGGTGAATGCACAAAACATAGAAACAGGTGAAGGCATTTATAAACACAAAAACAGGCAAAAGAGAAAACAAAACAGCTGCTTACTGGTGTAGCTCACTTCACTCGCCTTCAGGCCCTCACAGATGTTGTCAGGGTTCTGTGTCTTCATCTTTGCCTTAAAATATATAGAAAACAAACACATACTCCATGCCCTTGAGGCTGTACTGGGAGACACAGCAAACCTTCTTGTGGCAGCACAGGAGCTAGACTGACTGTGCAACCTGAATAGGTTGCAGGTACCACCTCATGCTACCAGTAGTGACATAGACACTAGCAAAACGCAAAACTTGAGAAGAATCAGTCAGGAAGGATAAGAAAGAGCAATTGTCTGTGACAACCACCTGCAAAACCATTGCTTTTTGGGGGGTTATCTCGCTGTTCTTTCTGAGGGGCACCAGTTGTCACTTTAATATGCACCAAAATAGGTGACACCAATTCACAATCGCTTATGCATCCTAACTGGACAGATTGATATCCCTAAAGGTTAATGAAGTTGATGACAACTGAAGTTGACACTGTGATGATTATGTTTTTCCCTTGCATTTTCCAGAAACAATAAAATGTCTTACTTTCAACATTTGATATGTTGTCTTTGTATTATTTTCCATTGAATATATAGCGCACATTGTGAGGTCAAGCCCTCAGTCATATGCCTGTGAAAACAGGAGTGTTTTAAAACCTGACTTGAAAATTGATAGGTTTGAGGCATGTCTAAGATCTTCTGGTTGCTTGTTCCAGTTGTGTGCCGCATAGCTACTATATGCCATTGTTTAATGGGGCATGTTGTAGTTTCCTGCCTCTAAACAATAACAAAATGTATCTCCTCCTCATTTTCCTTTTCCGAGAAAGACCGGCATAGGACTAGCTAGTCCATTGCAATGTTTGGACAGGTTGTTCTGGCAATGTATAAATTCATAGCCCTCAGACTATCCTGGTTAACCAATAGGGTCATTTTTGAATATAAAATCTATGATTTTTCAAGGTAGTTACTTATTACTTATATTTCTATTATCTCAGGCATTCAACATGAGATAGGTATCTTTAAATACCCAAAATATGTCCTTATTTCATTCTTATAATTACTGGATTACAGAGGTTAAAAATGTCTTAAGGTACTACTCTCCACACTTGAAATGAACTACAGGGAAAATGATGTATACACAGCCAACCTCCAGTCATGCAGTTGTAAGCTGTTTATTAGCAATAACTCAAGAGTGTGCCTCCACAAGGCATGTGCACAGATAGACCTCTGAAACGTTGTGTTTTCAGACCGTGTGCCTCGAATGGCCTGTGCACAGCCCTGTCCCTCGTACCTATCACAGTGAGACCGTGAACAGAGAGTCTATTTTCTCCGATTTATTTGAGAATTCAGACTGGATCCGTCCACCCAGGACACTGACCATATTGAGTCATATACATCAGCAGTCACAGGCTTCATTATGAAATGTGTGATGTTGTTCCCCCAATGTATTCTGATATTTCCTAACTGAAGACCTCGGATTAACAGAGTTAAACAACAACGACAAGTCAGCCTCCCAGGAGAATGTAACCTCTTCCTCAACAAACCACAAGTTCCTCAAATCCATGAAAGATAATCCATAAACGTATCTACGCTTAATTCCTTATGCTCTTGAGGCATATTGTATATTATCTTTCCCTGACAACAGTTTTTCACTAAGTGTTAGGAAAACTAAGGACAAAAAAGGACAGAATATTGATTGACTTTAGGAATTACAGTGGGGAAAATGCCCCAGACCACATCAAGTGAGCTGCAGTAGAGTCGCATAGCGAGGACCTGTCACGGGTCATCAATGCCAACAGTGTTGTGAGGGGAGCACAACAGCGTTTTTCTCCCTAAGGTAACACAGAAATGTGGCATGCCACCCTGGGTCCTCTAAAAATACTATCGCTGTGCCATTGACAGCATTCTGTCTGGCTGCATCACAAGGCCTTCTGACGGGTAGTGAGGATGGCCCCATGCTCTCACCCGAGCTGTGCGCCTTCCAATCCAGGTCATATCTGAAACAAGGCAGATGAACTCTTTACGGCATCAGGACCACTCTCACTGCAGACACATAAGGTTCACTCACAGTGAACCTCACACAGTTGACTAGGGCTCTCATAACAAGAGGATGTGAGACAGGCTGTTGACAGTGGCAGGTCATCAGACTACTGAACACTTGACCTGTCCGAGCACCTACACTGAGTCTACACTACAACACGTAAACACGTGCGAACACACACACTCTATAAATGTATGTGAATACACATTTTTATTTAATTATAGCATTGCCGAGTAATAACTTGAAAGTCACTTGTTTATCCCATAAATACATCACGCTTTCAAACTTGACACTTAAGAAATTGAATTGACCCCTCTCGACATCAGCAAACACAAATGTATATATTGCTGTTAAGAAATGTTAAGTGACAAGTAAATAAAACAGAAACTTTAGAATTTATCATGCTTTTGTAATTATAAGATGTTCGTGGTGTCAAAAACAAGGGACTGCATTTAACCTCATAATGTCGAAAATAATTACCCAATTATTATGCAGTGTTCAATTTAAACTGAATGAGTCATTTTAATAGAGAGCATACCATTGTCTTAAAGGTTGGTGTGGTGTATTCTGAAAATGTTTATCCCTCAAGTACATTACATTATTTATATTTACTCAAACAATATATGGTTTCTAAAACATTTACCAGATATTGTTGAAAATACTTTTATGATATCTGTCAGTCTGCAATTTATCACAGTACAGAGCCAGACAACAAAAGGCATGACTAGGTTTTCTTTCAAATGGCTGCAGATTTTATTTCTAAAATATTGTTTTTATAAAATAAATAAAACAAATCTTCATAAAAGGTGTCAACAAATAAGCATGCTGATTATATAGCCCACATGAAAATGTAAGACACAAGTTAAATTTCAATTCTCTAAAATTGAGATTACTATGGATATTGTTATAGAATATGAATGCTCCTTTCTTGGCCTTTACTAACTAACTAAAAGATATGTATTAAAGGACATATCTTGGTGAGACCTTTCTGATTAAATTAACAATAAAATAGATTAGAATAAATAGAATAGTTAGTTTAGAGCAAATAAACATTTACTGTGCATATAAATAGCTTTAAACAATTGTATTTAGTGGCCTAAGACATTCACACTGTTTAAACATGTAATTTGTATTTGTTTAAACAACATCAATTATCATATCACCAGTATAACACCCGTAAATGATTTCTAATAAGCATTGAATTACATTAATGTTTACTTTCACTTTGCTGTGGATTGCTCGCGTAAGTTGTAATGCGAGGACTGCAAGGCATAGAAATCATTATTGTGTGAAATAATTCGATTTTATTGTAATACAATCTATGTTTTATACATTTCATTCACCATTTCCTGCATAATATTACTAGGAAAAATATCCCACCATGGCAAAAAAAGTCTATTACCAGATCTGGTCCATTACACCTGATCAAAACTGTTGACTTAAATGTGGTAAAGGAACAAATGCTTTTGAAGTTTACTGTATATTTGTGCTGTTATTTTGACTGACATTTTGAGTTTGATTTTCCTCAGCTTTGGGTGAACCAGGAGGAGGGAACAGCAGTAGAGACTGTTGAGGGGGCTAGCCCCAGCCCTAGTGAGGTCCAGAATGGCCATGCGGAGGCCAGCCCGAGCAGCAGCGACTGCCTCTGCCTGGGTCAGCCCATCCAGAACCGAGACCAGATGAGAGCCAATGTTATCAACGAGATCATGAGCACAGAGCGTCACTATATCAAACACCTTAAGGACATATGTGAGGTAAGGATTTCAGATCTTCCTGAGACTGAAAGCATGTGAGACAGTGGTTATAGACTGTCATAGACCTAAAATAAGCCAGGTTACTTGTGAACATTCAATATCAAATATTTAATGGGAATGGGTTTAGGCAGTGTTCATATAAACTAAATACCCAAATAAACTGTATATATCCAATGTGCCCTACAGTGATTAGATTATAGAGTACATTGCTTTCTGTGAACGAAGAACAAAATGTCCCTCAAGGCAAACGTCAATCAATATTGTTCTAAAAAGTAGTGACATGGCTACAGTGTTTCAGTTAGGGATTAGAAATGATGACTGAGGATGCTGACCCTTATGTGCTGGTGGTGGGCTCAGAAATAGCATCGCTCCCATCCCACTTCACTGTTCCCTAGCATATATAGTAACAAGCACTCCATCTCTCCACGCTCCGCTGGTCTCTGTCAAACAATGTACCCAGGAGACTACATGAAAAAGTACTCAAAAAGCTCTCACCCAATCCATTACTTTTTTCATTAGTTTTCCCTCTGTTCCCACAAAAAATGACATAATCTAAATTGAAATAAAGCAGAGATAATATTCTGTGTGCAACATCACATAGAACATCAAAATATTTGGCTTTTGAAAAGGATTAATGAAATACATTTGCATTCCTTTGCATTAAATTAAATCCAACATGTAAAAAACATATTTATAAACTGGTCATCAGACCTAATTTTGTCAGTATTGAATGTAAGATTTGGGGTTTAATTATGTATATTTAATGTATAGAAATGAATAAAGACCTTCCAGGTAAGGGTTTAAATATTCTGAGGTCAACTTTTATCAGGATGAAATATTAAAAAGAATAGTTAAACAGAAATTTTGTCATAGCAGTTTAGAAAAAGGTTTCAGATGCATCCTGTGCCTTGAAAAAACAATGTCTGGATGGCAGCATAAGTTGCTCCAAAATCTGTATATATGGTTCAGCAGTAATGGTGCCTTAGTCACCCATGCCACCAAGTTACCCATGTGCACTACTGCACCCCCATACCATCACAGATGCTGTCTTTCTTGCGCTGATAAGAAGCCTTATGGTCTTTCTCCTCTTTAGTCCTGTATGATGTAGCGTCCATGATTCCCCAAAATTCGTAAAAGATTTTCAAGACCTTTCCAAGAACTGGCTTCCCAGCCAAACTAAATAACCAAACAAGAACCGCCTTGGTCAGGGAGGTGGCCAAGAAAGCAGTGGCCACACTAACTTTTGTTGTGATGCGAGAACCTACCACAATGGCAACCATCTTTGCAGGACCAATCAGGCTGTTATGGTATAGTTGCTAGATGAAAGCCACTCCTGAGTAAAAAGCATATGTCATTCTTTGAGTTTGCCAAACGGCACTTAAAGGACAATGAGAGTTTAATGTCGGATGACACCAAAATCAAACTTGAATGTAAAGTGCTACATCTGATGGAAACAAGGGACTGCACATCATCTGGCTAATACCAGTCCTATGGTAAAACAAGGCGGTGGGCACGTCACGCTATGGGGATTTTTCTTAGCGGCAGGGACTTTTCAGGGTTGAGAGAAGGATGAACATAGCAAAATACAGAGTGGTCCATGAAGAAATCCTGATTGAAAGTGTATAGCATCCCAGATTGTGACCTCAAACCGATCCAAAGCACAAAGCCAAGACATCATTGTAGTGGCTTTGTGAGAAGTCTGAATATTCTTTTGTGAATTATCCAAAGCCCAGGCTTGAAACTATTTTATTTTTAATCAATATAGCTTTAGTTATTTACTTGATACGTGATAGCAAGCTGTATCCCTGTTCAAAGCACTGAAAATCCAGAATTGTCACACCTTGTCAGTTATCCAAGATCAACTTTTGGATAGAATAATATTCAAAAGTTGTTTATTTTAAGAGGAATATAGATTCTCAATTGCTGTTTCAAGCATAGAATGGTTTGACAAACTGGGTGTAGGTGACTGGGAAGGGGTATTGAAGCGTGATGAGTCCCTTAAGTGTGAAATTAGATGATTTTTCATGAATGACTTGAAAAGTTATTGGATAAATGAGCTTGCACAGCGGGGGATGAGTTACATAACTGCTATTCTTGCTCGTAGAGATTTTCCCTGCCTTTATTTCTCTCCAGGTTTCAATCTATTAAATATTTGAAAATAATAATATACCAGATAGGACATTAACAGTGAATAATAAATGGATATGATGCAATCACTGACAAATTTTAAGCTAAGACAAAACATTTTAAATACATTGAACAACAATAAAACACTATAATTTGTAGTCTAATAGCTATTATTTTACTGAAACAAAAACTATTTCATATTTTTGATGTCTTTGTTGTCCTAGGGTTACTTCCGGCAATGTAAAAAAAGAAGAGACATGTTCAATGATGACCAGTTGAAGGTCATATTTGGGAATATTGAAGATATCTACAGATTTCAAATGGGCTTTGTCAGAGACCTGGAAAAGCAGTACAACACAGAAGAACCTCATCTCAGTGAAATAGGTCCCTGCTTCCTTGAGCATGTATGCATTATTTTTCTCTCAGGATTTCAAGTGTTTTTAAAAATGTAATAACATTACATTTATGTAATAATATGTTTTGTCACGTGTTAATGAAGGTATATTTCAGAGATCCTATTGGTAATCAGTTTCAACTTAAGCAGTTGTGCACCCTTGTTATTTCTTAAAACTACAATGGAACATACACATGCAAACTTCAAAGCTTTCACATCGGTTTACAGCAAGATGGCTTTTGGATCTACTCGGAATACTGCAACAACCACGTGGACGCCTGCATGGAGCTATCACGGCTGATGAGGGACGGACGCTATCAGCACTTCTTTGAGGCGTGTCGCCTGGTACAGCAGATGATTGACATCGCCATTGACGGCTTCCTGCTCACACCCGTGCAGAAGATTTGCAAGTACCCTCTGCAGCTGGCAGAGCTGCTCAAGTACACTGTCCAGGAGCACAGGTGCTTGTCCCTCAGTCTCAATGTCACAATAAATATGTTGATTCACTTCTTTGATAAAGACCCTTTTTTGCTCTTATTGAATCTTATTGAATATGTGGGGATGTAGATGACTACACTTAAAGTAATTTGGCATAATGAAACCTATGTGCTCACCTGACTACCTCAGATGCTATTGTCGACCTGCTAGTTACTCACCGCCACGGTAATTGTTTCACCCTCCCTTTCTTTTCCCAGTGACTATCGTTATGTCGCGGCCGCACTGGCCGTAATGCGGAACGTCACTCAGCAGATTAACGAACGGAAGCGTCGCCTGGAAAACATCGACAAGATAGCACAGTGGCAGGCATCCGTGCTTGACTGGGAGGTGGGTTTTGAAAGGATGACCGGGACAAACATACAAGCCTTTTCATTTGTTTTGCTCTGTTAACCACGCCCCTTTTGCCATTTTTTCACCCCAAATGAGATGAAAATGGCTACGCTTTTCTTGGTTCATTGTGCCCTAGTGACTCCCTCGGATTGGTAAAGAGCCTGCAAAGTAATTGTGGTTAAGAGCTGGAGGAGCATTCTCTGTCAACCAGTGTCAAAAACATTTTGCATGATATTTTGATTCCAAAATCATTTTTCCAATCTGAATAAAGCTGTTCTAGGCCAATGTTAGAAACATCTCAACAAATGCCATGCAAATGATGTCCTTTTCCATCTGGTAGGATGTATAGCTGAAGAGCGTTTGACAGCTCTGAGGAAAGTTGTAGGCACAGCTCATTTACTAAAACTAGTTTTCTTTTTTTTTGCATTTTGTTTAAATCTAGAATTGTTTGACTATACACAGTAATTTGTAATATCGCAATGCTATTATTTGATTGAGAAAGGTGTTTTATCTGTTGCATCAACTCTGATTGACAAAAAAATTGGACAAGTAAAATGTCAGAATCGTGACAACCCAAGGTACAAATATTCTAAACCGACAATTTACACTCAAGAAAGTGCTCTTTTTACTGAAATACTTTTCAAACCACCACTTCCTCCTTACCAGTAATTAGAAAGTATCATTTTCATCTAACTGTAATAAGTAACATATATATCAAAGACCTTGTTCTTCTCTGTACAGGGAGATGATATCCTAGACAGGAGTTCTGAACTGGTGTACACTGGAGAGATGTCATGGATTTACCAGCCATATGGGCGGAGTCAGACCAGGGTCTTCTTCCTGTTTGACCATCAAATGGTTCTGTGTAAAAAGGTAAGGTGAACATTTCTAGGTCACAACAGCTGTATTATTGATTGTGAAAAGCCTATACACAACATGTTGTACATTTTTTATATGAACCTTTCTATTTACAGGTATTTATAGCCTTTATAGCAGCCATGTACTTTAATGTGCATTTGTCCTGAATAAGTGCTGATCAGTTGTATCCATTTTCTTTTTTCTTTCATCTGCACAAATTGAAAAAAAATTGCACTTTTCTGCAATCAACTCAATGGAAATAGTTGATTGTTTTCTTTTGAATATTTGTATTAAAGATCTGCACTGAGCTTTCACATATTATCTAGAGATCTACAAAGATTGTACTGACTAAGACTGAAATTAAGAGTGTTTGTTCGTAGTTTTGGGTTTAGTTTTGGGTATAGGTTTGTTAGGTCATATACTTGGGGTGTGACATCTGCACCTTGAAGTCCTTCAAAGTGGGGCTGGACATGGAGGACAGGGTATGTGTGGAGTCCACAGCTTTGGATGGCAGAGATGGCAGGGTGCTGGTGGGACCAAGGACTGGGTGGCTGTGCTGCCCAAGTGCCTCAGTGCTGCCCAATGATTGATCAATGATTGTATGATATATTCACTAAAAGATCTGGTATTCATAATAATTATTTTTGTCGTACCCTTACTTTCAAACACTGTTCTGGTCGTAGACTGGGTAAACCAACGTCAAAAAACTATAAAAGATCATTCTTGATTCACAATAAAACATTATTATCACAAAGAAATAACAGTTTTAACAGTATTAACAACCACAATTATAGGTAAAATAAGATGATGAGCAATATAACACATACAAACATACCAACATATTAAGTATTTTATCATTACTGTTTTAATCTATTATATATTTTTTTCACTTTATTCTGCATTTAATCTCTTATTTATGTTGTTCCTTTGTTTGTAAGGTTGGAATGGTCTTTGTGTATGTAATGCAATATAGACAAATAAACTTGTTTTGCCTTGCTTTTTTAAGTTAGACAGACCTATAGTATTGAGATGGAGATCAGAAATGAGCATCATAATTTCAGTGGCTGGCATCTTGATTAGCTAACAGGTCTTAAATTGACTAGTGAGAGGATAAATAAACCAGTGGTTCTGGGTCAAGCAGTAACCCCAATGTTGGCAGAGCTTGCCCTTCTAAAGGACTTTGGCTCTAGGCTGAGATTCAAAAGGGTTCCGTAACTGCGCTGATTTGTTCATGGAGATGGTTGAATGGTTAATTAGACTTTTCAGGTTATAATTTGTGCTGACATCTTTCAATTCATATGTTGATTATTACCACACTCACATGAATTACAGGTGTGTTATATGTAAATGAGGACAGGTTCAGCGCATTCTCAAATCTATGACTTTATACGATTTATCAACCTGAGATGATGTCTACGCTCATATTGACCCGGTGTGGCAGTTTGTGAATCACACTTGGAAATTATCGTATATATCTTCCCACACTTAAATCTGAGATATTTTCTGAGGTTTCATGAATTAGGCCCAATGAGTCTTTCTGAAGTAAAGATGTCGAGGGATTCCTTATAATCGTTCACCTAATGTTATGTCTATAGTAACTATCATAGAAA
>JACXGK010000679.1:34900-95363 GCA_016801125.1 Novumbra hubbsi
TTTGTTTGAACTGACACTGAGCCAAGGGAAACGGGGAACTAAGTAAGGCCAGTGATCAGTGTGATGAGGGACAGGTGTGCGCAGGTGGCCAGGTGCTTGGTGACGGTGTGATTTGTGACAGGGAGGAGCACATCGCTCACAGGCCACCAGAGGTAGCCAACGGGCCAGCAACAGTCAGGTAGGGTGGAACCCTGACAAGAAACTTCTCATTGGTGCATATACAATGTTCTTGCTTCCTGCTGGCTATCCAGACCTGCTTAAAAGACTTGCTTGCACCAAAGCTGCCCAACGAGACTTCAAAATAAGAGAACTATTATACTAAATGAAATTATATATATATCAAATTACCTTTCAGTTATGACACTGGTATTAGAAAAATGTTAGAAATTATATAAATTATGTAAACAACATAATGGCAGCAGTTACATTGAGACTGTTGTTTTGCGGGCACTATTTATTGAAGCTGACAGTTGAGGACCTTTGTGGTGTCTGTTTTTCAGAATATACTCTAATGTGTTTGTCCTTTTACACAGTTGTGCACCAGAGCCTCCCACTCCTCTTTCTATTCTGGTTAAGTCCGTGAAGGAAGTTGTACAACAAGATGTCCAGCTTTTTGAAATTTTGGGGCATGGAATAGCATGTATTTTTCTGAACAAGTGTAGTCTGACATGTTTCAGAAGAAAGTTCTTTGTTTCGGCCATTTTAATCCTGTAATTGAAACCACTTTTGCTGATGCTCCAGACACTGAACTAGTCTGAAGTAGGCCAGTTCGATTGCTTCATTAATTAGCACAACAGTTTTCAGCTGTGCTAACATAATTGCAGTACAGTTTTCTAACGAACACATAGCCTGTTAAAGTTATTAACTTAGATTAGCAAACACAATGTTCCATTGGAACACAGAACAGATTTTGGCTGATAATGGACACCTGTACGCTTATGTATATATTGAAAAAAACTAAGCTTTTCTTTCAAAAGCAAGAACATTTCTACGTGACCCCAAACTTTTGAACAGTAGTATTTATTGTAAATAAAATTGTATCAATGAAAAACCTTGAACATAACGTGATGTAAGTGTTGGGCCATGTTGCCCTGCTCCAATTGGAAATGTATCCCTCCCTTCAATCAACTACATGAACTATATTCATATAATTTAACAGCCAGACACAGACCTACGATGCTGGGCATTGTTTCCACACTCATTCAAGACCTGACTCTCAAATAATGTACATAAATATAATCTCTCTACAAATGAAGGTGTGAACGTTTATTTGGAAAGGGAAAATGATCTGCCTGTCCACAAAGAAAACGCGTTCAACCTCCCAAACTTGATGTGCTATTTTGTATTGCATTCCATGTTCAACTGAATTAACACTAGAATACTGTTAGTATGTTGAACAGAAGAGGACAATACAGTGTATCCATTCAGACTGACAAACATGGTCTTCTCTGGTATTACTCCTAAAAAATGTAAACTGAAATTCAGTTATATTCTTTTATCTGTGGCCCAGTGTAGAAAAGCATGCACATTTTTAATTAAATTATCTATCCCAACGTTTCACAATTCTTAACTCCTAATAGGGATTCATCTGTGACAGAGATGCACATAACATATCAGATACAGCAGTAGATGGAACTCTGGAAATACACTGTGTGCATTTCAGGACAACGTCATTATAACATTGAACCTTTTTTGTCTTTTTGCAGTTACATGCAGCTCTATGGGCAGTTACATGCAGCCCTATGGTCGGATACGTGCAGCTCTATAGGCAGTTAAATGCAGCTCTATGGGCAGTTATGTGCAGCTGTATTGGCAGTTAAATGTTGTTCCTTCAGGCACAGAGCTAAACAGCTGGGCAAACACAAATCTTAGTCACTAAATCTTTCGGTTAATAACACAAGGTGTAGGGATCAATCAATTCCAGACACTAGTCCTTGTCTAGTCCAAAATGTAATATGTATGTCATCTAGTTCAATTTCAATGTCACACATTCAAATATGCATTGTTTTCGCAATGTATGTGTGTTGGTCCTTAAGTAAATATTTGTATTTATCTGTGAACTGTCGCCTATTGGGCAGTGGGGTAGACTGTTGCTGAGTACATGAGAAAGGGAGGGTGCTAGAGGAAGATCTGGAGTAGTGTGTGTGATGAGAGAGGGAGGAAGCTAGAGTAAGATCTGGAGTAGTGTGTGTGATGAGAGAGGGAGGGAGCTAGAGTGAGATCTGGAGTAGTGTGTGTGATGAGAGAGGGAGGGAGCTAGAGGAAGATCTGGAGTAGTGTGTGTGATGAGAGAGGGAGGGAGCTAGAGTAAGATCTGGAGTAGTGTGTGTGATGAGAGAGGGAGGGAGCTAGAGTGAGATCTGGAGTAGTGTGTGTGATGAGAGAGGGAGGGAGCTAGAGGAAGATCTGGAGTAGTGTGTGTGATGAGAGAGGGAGGGAGCTAGAGTGAGATCTGGAGTAGTGTGTGTAATGAGAGAGGGAGGGAGCTAGAGTAAGATCTGGAGTAGTGTGTGTGATGAGAGAGGGGGGAACAAGAGGAAGATCTAGAATAGTGTGTGTAATAAGAGAGTGCTGCAGATGCAGCAGGCACTGGGAAAGATTGAGAGGAGAGTCATTCTAGCACATTCCTTTATAGCTCAATGTCTAGTATGCGCATGTCGTGACAAGTAATGCATTATTTAAATAACATGTCCTCTCATTCTTCAAAAAAGAAATCGTGAAATGTGTTTACGTTTTTAGTCTGTGATGCAATGGTGTAAGTGGTCATTGAGCTGGACATTTTGTTAAACCTGGCGACCCTAATCAAAACAATTCAGAAGAGTTTTCAACAATGGTTGGTTGCATCTCACTTTCTCTTGGTCGTACTGGTACACAAGCTTCTGTTTTAAATAATGTTATAGAGATTGGTCCACAGAAACCCATTTGGTATCTGTGCCCTGTTTGGAGAAAACACAGAGCATGTCAATCTATAAGTTCTGGTGGCATGTTTGTGCTGTCTTTAGGTATGATCATATTCATTTTACATTCTTAAGAATTGTGAAATATTATATTGTGTTCTAAGTTTCTAATAGTAATGCATCCCCATTATGACATGCCCTATTATGCTGAATTAGGGAAATAATATAATACATTTGATATTTTCATGATGTGTATTGTTTATGTGAGCTTATCTAATGAGTGAGCAACACATTAGCTTATACATTTCTTTTACCAGAAAAATTTGTTCCAGACCTTTCATGAACTGTACAGCTATACAAGTTATTGCTTTGGGCTCTCTTAAAATAAAATATGTTTTGGTGGTGTGTAATACGTTTGGGTGGTCTGTTTACCGAGTAATGTAAATATTTGCACCCTGATGTAAAATAACTGGTTTGATCTAGTCATTCCTGATTGTCCTGGACATTTTATCCTTGATCTTCATCCCTTAAGCACTTCCTTTCCCGGGGTGGATAACAACAGTGTTTTTACATAAGGGAATCTGTCATGTCCCAAGAGAAGCGAGGTTGAGCTCATTGCAGTGTGGTACACATGGCTGTTGGGTCGCTCAGAGCTTACCACTACCGCTAGCACGTATAAAAAGTGTGACGCAAGCTCAGGCCTGGAATATAGGAGTACCCAGCAGCATCTCTAATAGGGACTAGTCACCTTGAATCTAGAGCAACTGCTAATTGCAAAGTGCTTTTTTTATATGGTGGATTGTTTGTCACAGCGCAATTGTTTGGCTGCATTTAGTACAGGTTCACAAATATCCTTGTGACAGTCTCTTAGTTACCTG
Source organism: Novumbra hubbsi (assembly GCA_016801125.1). Classification (NCBI taxonomy): domain Eukaryota; kingdom Metazoa; phylum Chordata; class Actinopteri; order Esociformes; family Umbridae; genus Novumbra; species Novumbra hubbsi. Next base: position 38,676 of record JACXGK010000679.1, read on the forward strand.
TGTATTGTACTTTGCTAATATACAAAGCCCTGCCAAAGATTATTAACATTACATTTAAATCTTCACTTTTGTTTATTTAACTTTTTACTTCTGCTCCTAACTCCCTATGTTTTTCCTTCAGGATTTAATACGACGAGACGTTCTATACTACAAGGGGCGTATCGATATGGACAGGTACAATGTAGTTGATGCCGTGGATGGTCGGGATGATGACTTCAACGTAAGTGTGAAGAACGCATTCAAGCTGAGTAATAATGACTCGGATGAGATCCACATCTTCCTGGCCAAGAAGCTAGAAGACAAACTTCGCTGGCTCAGAGCTTTCCATGAGGAACGGAAGATGGTGCAAGAGGATGAGAAAATAGGTGCGTATGTAAAACACATTTCAGTTAGCAGTTCATTGAAAGGTTATATGAAAATAATTGTTTATATTTTTTAGGTTTTGAGATATCCCAGTATCAGAAGCGGCAAGCAGCATTGACAGTTCGAAAGATGACCAAACAGAAAGGTAAATAATATTCAGAATAAATACCTGGATGTACAGCTGTGGCTAAAAGAAAAATGACATTGGTATTGGTTTACACAAAGTTTGCTGCTGCAGTGTTTTTAGATCCTTTTGTCAGATGTTACTATGGTATACTGAAGTATAATTACAAGCATTTAATAAATGTCAAAGGTTATTACTGACAATTACATTAAGTACATGAGAAAGAAAGAGTATTTGCAGTGGTGACCCTTCTTCTTCAAGACATCTGCAATTCGCCCTGGAAAGCTGTCAATTACCTTCTGGGCTACATCCTGACTTATGGCAGCCCATTCTTGCATAATCAATCTGTTGGTTTTTGTTTGTCTATCCGCCTCTTGAGGATTGACCGCAAGTTCTGAAGGGGATTAATATCTTAATATGATATTAAGATATTATATAGTTTCCTGGCCATGGACCCCACAGTTCTATGTTTGTTCCCCAAGCCACTTTTGCCTTATAACAAGGTGCTCCATCATGATGGAAAAGACATTGGTTGTCACCAAACCGTTCTTGGATGGTTTGGAGAAATTGCTCTCTGAGGATATTTTGGTACCATTATTTATTCATGGCAGTGTTCTTAGGCAAAATTGTGAGTGAGCCCACTCCTTTGCCTCAGAAGCAACCCCACACATGAATGGTCTCGGGATGTTTTGTTGTTGGCATGACACAGGACTGATGGTAGCCATACCTTTTATTCTCTAGACAAGCATTTTTTGTAACTTTACCCCAGTTCTCAGCCATCAAATCCCTGTACCTTTTGCAGAATATCAGTCTGTCCTTGATGTTTATCCTGGAGAGATGTGTCTTCATTGCTGGCCTTCTTGACACCAGGCCATCCTACAAAAGTATTTGCCTCACCGTGCGTTCAGATGCACTCACACCTGCTTTCTGCCATTGCTGAGCAAGCTCTGTACCGGTGGTGCCCAGATCCCGCAGCTGAATAAACTTTAGGAGACTGAGCTTGATTTTCTTGGGCATCCTGAAGCCTTCTTCACAACAATTGACTCTCCTTGAAGTTCTTGATGTTCTGATGAATGGTAGATTTAGGTCAATCTTAACTGCAGCAGTATCCTTGCCTGTAAAGACCTTTTTGCACAAAGCAATAATGACTGCATGTATTTCCTTGTAATTAACCATGGTTAACCAAGGAAGAACAATGATTTCAAGCCCCACCCTCCTTTTAAAGCTTCCGGTCTGTTATTCTAACTCATTTACGTGACAGAGGGATCTCTAAGCATGTCCTTGTCAACACTCTCACCTGTGTTAACGAAAGAATCACTGACATGATGTCAGCTGGGCTACAATGGAGTGGAAATGTTTTTTGGGGGGATTAAGTTCATTTTTATGGCGAATACGGACTTTGCAATTGTCTTCATGACAATCTGGAGTATAAGCAAATTGCCATCATAAAAGCTGAGGCAGCAGACTTTGGGAAAATTATTATTTGTGACATTCTTAATACTTTTGACCATGGCTGTAGAACAAAACCCACAATGAAATAAGAATGTCATGAGAACTGATTCCAGTTCGGTAAACCATTCATTAAATGGTTCTGATCCCCATTTTTCACACTTATGTTATAATCAATTTGACAGGAATTCAGTTGCAAATTTTTTTATGATATTTAAATTATACCTTTGGATGAGGAGGGACAGGTTTGGTGAGTCATATAAATCAAAAGCAATAATTAAATGCTTTAAGATTTCCACCACGAGTTTTGTTTGTAGTAGATTTTTGTAGTCCTAAATTATGTTCAAATAGCCACAATAACATATTGGCTAGTGTGTGAAATAATGGGTACAGACTCAGTGTTCACTGTAATTGCGTGCCGGGAATTTGTATAAAATTTCCGCTCAAGAGATCAAGCAGTTGCTCAGTAACCAGAAAAAATTATAGGGAACATTGCCTTCCACACCAACCTTCTCAAATAAAAGGAAATCCAATTGGTGCCGATTGTCGAAAGCCACATGATAAGGAATTAATAGAGAAAGGTCTGCAATGTGGACACGCTTCAGAGCAGAGATGTCACCCGACTAGCATGGAGTACATACAACCCTGGGAAAACAAACTCCTATACGCACTCACGCAAACTCATCAGGCCCGGAAAAATACATCAATCGATTGTTTTGCAGCCTAGATTGAATGAAAGACACAGGACTACCTGTCAGAATCATGGACAGGTTTACAGCAGGAGGACTACCAAAGTGAATTGCTTTATATATCCATTTTAGGGCAGGCCTCAAAAAAACACAAATGTGTTGTAAAAGCACAATATACACTTTGGCCCACCACTGTGAAACTGCCTTCAAAATACATTAAAGATCAAAATATTTTGTTTACATCGTGTTTCTCGTTGAGAACAAAATTAGGTAAAAGGTCAATGGAGACAAAATCATCAACCAATTGAGGACTCTCAAGTAAACAATTGAAATCACAGGCTGTTACAACTTGCATGAATTTCATCACGACAACTCATTATGTGACACAGTAGTGTGTATGGCCCCCACGTATGAACTCCCAAAAATGTCTGGGCTCCTGATGAGACAGCAGATGGTGTCCTGGGGAATCTCCTTCCAACCCTGGATCAGGGCATCAGTGAGCTGCTGGACAGTCTGTGGCGCTATTTGGCAGTGTTGGATGCATCAATACATAATGTTCTAGTTCAGTTGGATTCAGGTCTGGGGAACAAAAAGGCCAGTTAGTTGCTTTAATGCCTTCATCATCCAGGAACTGCCTACACACCCTGGCGACATGAAGCCGGGCATTGTCCTGCACCAGGGCCCACTGAACCAGCGTCTGACTATAGGTCTGACTATAGGTCTGACTATTTCATCCCTATGCCTAACAGCAGTCAGGGTACCGTTGGCTAGTCAGTGGAAATCAGGTCTGTCACATGTGCTCAGTGTGAACCAGGCTGCCCTGCCAATTCTGGTGTTCTCTGGCGAATGCCAATTGAGCTGCAGAGTGCCCACTAGAGTACATCAAGCCCTCATGCCACCCTACCAGTTGGATCAGAATCATGCACACAAAGTTTGGTCAGAATCAAGAGAGTCTTTAAAATCTGTCGATTTAAAGACAATAATATGAAAAACACATTACTTGATTACGGGTTATATTTGACTCAACATTACATTACAGAGTAAGGCATTCCACAGTTAGCATTTCTCATTCAAATTCATACAAACTAATTACTCTCTCTTACACTGAAATGTGTGCCACCGTCAGAGAGTTCCTTTTGTTATATTTGCAATGTGACAAGTTTCATCATCGCTATAAAAATTTGACAGACAAATGAAACATTTGAATGCGTTCATTTACTTTTCCCATGTAAATGTTAGTTAATCACTCCGGCAAGTCAATGTTCCTGCATATTGTGGGTTGCTGTGCACTACAGAGGGAGGAAGAGAGCCTTCCTGAATAGTTGTTTGATCTGGACTGGTATGTTCCCCAATGTAGGACTCCCACTGTAGTTACACAGAACTTATTAGCAGCAAAACATTCAGGGTGGTGTTGTTGAGGTAGGTGGTGGGGTGGTTGTGGAGAGTGGTGTGGACAGCTGTGTTTGAAAAAGGTTTCTGTGAATAGAGGTGTGGTTGCTGGTGCTCTAGTTTTATTCTGCAAGTTCATCTATTGGTCTTTAATTTCTCTCTTCTCATTTTTAGGCCATAGGTCGGTGCCCCCTGGATACCCCCCGCCTATGGACCCCATGAATCCAGGACAGTATTTGGTAGGAGACACCATGGAACAATCAGAATTTGAGAGTCCAGAACCTGAAAGGTGCAAGTCCCCGTTCTGGCAGAGCTTCAGCAGGTTAACCCCTTTTAGAAAATAGAGAAGATATATTTTGGAAAGACCACCTTATTTTTGAGAAGCACCATTCTAAATAAATGTGACTCTTTGAAGGGAAAGCTGAACACAATATTGTCAAACATTTAGCTTGTGTGCATCTCATGATGACTGTACTGTTATAATCACTTTACTAGTATGACTCCAATGCCAACTACCACCACAACGACCACAGCAAATAAACACACTGTTGGAACCTGAGAGAAACCAAAATATCATCCTTTCTACTTAGTTGTGAGAATATTTTTGTGACTTCGACTAATCTTTGGAGATTGAGATAGGGCTTAAAGGGGGAACAAACTGAACATTTGGGTCCTTATTAAAACATTAGGAAGTACTACTCATTGATTATGCCAAATCTGGTTCTGTCCTGCAGTTCACTGTGACCTAATGGGCATTTTGTCTTATGGTTTATTTTGTATTTTCTTGTTTTTGTTAACAAGTAAAATGTTGGCCAAATTCATCAGGCTTGTAGGTATTTGCGAGTTACATTTTATTTTATTTTTCACCATTTATAATGCATGACGAAGTCTAATGCAGGTATTCATTGCAAATATATTATTACGGGTCAAATGAAAAAGATCAGTATCATCAACTTCAACTTCAATGTAACTTGTTTATTTACAGTACATCTTCTGTTGTTGACAGCTTATGTACTCTATGTTGTATATGTTTTACATGTACAGTAGTATGTATTTGCAGTCTGAAAGGACTACCATTTGTGTTCTTCTCTTAAATGGGCAATCACACTGATTGTTGCATAAACAGGATGGCAGTTTGAGACCTAATATGACAGTACATTTAGGCCTCAGTATATTGCATAATATTTTCTTTACCACCAAACTTCAATAGACAACAATGTGTTTATAGTTGCACTTATCTAAGATACACCTGTGATTTCATTATGTAAAATATTCAGCTAAAATGCCCTTTAGTATTTTACACATGAATTACATGAGGGTCTGACTTAGGTCTACCATTACATTATTTGATGAAAGTTCTTAAATTACAATGATTAAACCCACATCCATTGCTTTATTTTTTATCTGATATTTATTATTGATAGCGATAGCTTTATTGGTTAGGATCAGAAAATAATACCATTTTAGTTAAGGAAGCCAAATTTTAATGTAATCAGTTTGGTAGTATTTGTTCCTTTCTTTCCTTTTTGGTTTTCATAGTGCCAGCACAATATTGTGACATAACTGGTTACCGCCTGTCCTTGCAGGTTGAAGCCTTTACTTTTGACCTCTGCTACCTGGCTCAGATAAAGCAGTAGATGGGGAACATTTCAGGAGGATTTCAGTGTTTTGAAAAAATGAAATGCTGGTGGTCTGTTCTCTATATTTGTATTGAAATGGTATTTTTTTTTTAAAAGGATATTTATATGCCTAAAAAGTAAGATTTCATGCATTGCACTAATGACAGTATAAAAGTGCAATATGAAATTGTGCTCTAATACAAGGAAAAACACTTTACATATTACAGCATTTTATCTTGAGTAACTGATATATATGAAACTTTCATTATTTTATAATAAAGTGCATTATAATGAAAGACAAACGCTTAAATATCTGCTTTAATATGTTTTTTATTTTATTAAAATTTCTGTTTAATTTATCATTATGGAGAATTTGTCATCAATTCTGTTACTATGAAGTGGAATAAATCAAAATGTGTCAACATGATTGCTTTCTTCGTAACTTGTGTTGTATATCCTATTGTCACTTAACAGATATGCATTAACATAAATTAATGCCATGGATAAACATTAAGATTATTTGAATTAATCTATCTGAATGTCAAGTGTTTATATTAAAATGTTCCTTAAACAATCACCGTATCTTTCAGTTAAATGAAGCACACCAACTTGTAATATAAATAATGTATGAGCTCTATTATTAAACCATGACCATTAATCTGTAAATAGATCGATGTGTGGTCTTCTACAAATATGTATGTGGAAAGACTATGTAAGGGATAAACACCAACATTCTGTATATTTTCTAGGAAATAATGGTCGACACAATGGGATGAGGCGTAGAAAATATCTGTAGCAACCAAAACATGACAAATCAGAATCACTAATAAAAAATGTCACTTCTACTTGTAAATGGTTGCTTACATTATTGTTTGTGCATTTGAATTCTATAAATCAATCAAATTGTTGCATATGTGAAATGTAGGGAAAGGACTGACCAGAAGAACATTACATGCCTACATACCAAAACGTAGGATAGTGTTGCATTTTCAGAAAGATCAATAGTTCTGTATTACTTTAAACATGCTACTGGTTACATTCATTATGATCTGTGTTCTCTTCACCGTGGTTGGCTTTCTGTGTAGAACAACTGTAAGAAAGAGTTTTTTCCAAAATGAATGAAATCAGTTAAACAGTATCTTGCAAAAGTATTCTGACCCGAGATCTAATTCTCTAATTTTATTGAATTGCAAATGGTACATTTAAATTTATCTCTGTTTTATTTTTTTATTATGATCGCTAAGACACAAAATATATAATTGTAAAGTGGCAGGCTTTATGTTGGTAATTCTTTTCTCTTTTAAACAAAGTAATATGTTGCAAAAATGGACACAATTACTGTAACCTGTTATTCCATGTTATGACATGGTTGAACGGTTCATAATACGCTATATGGACAAAAAAAGGGGCCACACCTCTTAATCATTGAATTCAGGTGTTTCATGCATTCCGATTGCCACAGGTGTATAAAATCAAGCACCTAGCCATGCAGTCTGCGTTTACAAGCATTTGTGAAAGAATTGGTTGTGCACTCTGAAAACCAGAGTGGTACTGTAATAGGATGCCACTGTTGCAACAAGTCAGTTTGTGAAATTTCTTCTCCTCCTAGATATTCCACAATCAACTGTAAGTGTTATTTTTGCAAAGTGGAAGCATTTAGGAACCACCGCTACTCAAAGTAAACAAAAAGCCAGACCACAAAAAGTTACAGAGCGGGGTTGTCGAGTGCTGAAGTCGCCAACTGACTCAATAACTGTTCCAAACCTCCTCTGGCATTAACATCATGTGTGCTGGGAGCTTCATGTCATGGGTTTCCATGGTCGAGCAACTGTATGCAAGCCTTACATCACCAAGCACAATGCCAAGCGTGGGATGGTGTGGTGTAAAGCACAATGGACTCTGGAGCACTGGAAACAGGTTCTGTGGAGTAATAAATCACACTTCTCTATCTGGCAGTCTGATGGACATGTCTGGGTTTGGGAGAATGCCTGACTGCATTGTGCCAACTGTTATGTTTCTTGGAGGAGGGATAATGCCATGGGGTTGTTTTTCTGGGGTTGACCATGGCCCCTTGGTTTCACTGAAGGGAAATGTTAATGGCTCAGCTTAACAAAACATTTAATGATTCCAACTTTGTAGGGCAGTTTGGGGAAGGCCCTTTTCTGTTCCAGCAAGACAATGCCCCATGGCACAAAGCAAGGTCCATAAAGGCATGGTTGGATGAGTATAGTGTGGAAGAACTTGACTGGCCCAATGCTTTGGTCCATATAGTGTAAGTTAAGGTTAAGGTTAACCCTAACAAAAGGTCAATGTACCATTAGTAATTCAATAGAGAAATTATCGGGATGTTATAACATTTTGCTCAAAATCATGAGCTGTTGACTTATTTAGAAATAAATATTAACTACCTTTTAAAAGAAAGAACATCTAGTTCTCGTATGACTCCCAGTTGAAATGCCTGTTACATTTAAAAGCATGGGGTTGACCATAACATTTGTGCTAGCAGATCTTTAGCTCTGTGCCTCCCAGAACCTTCTCAAAAATGTGTTTTTAAAGTATTCTTATAGTGGTTTATTGTAGTTATTAGGTGGCATGAACATAATCAGTGATGAGCAGGATAGAAAGCGACTATCTCTATGTTTATAAGATTATCTTTTAACTTTTTGAATCGAGCCCAATATAACTGCAAAAACACATATTTGTTATGCAATGCGTATTCTCTCTTATCACCTGAATTGTAGCATCCTGTGTACTGTAGCATACGTGCAAATAGACCTATACAACTAATGACTGAACAGCATTATATAATACCTGAAAATTGTTTAAAATATTTCATTTCCGGTAGGATAAGTTTGCTTTAGTTTTCTGTTGCAAGCTTTGGTATAAGCTGGATAAGCTGTTACACAAACATTGACGTTTATCGATTTCTAAATATGGTGGTTTTGTGTCTTTTAACCTCCTGATTAAGTCTCCAGTGTATCGCTTTTGAACACATCCAACTGACCCATATGACCAATAAAATTATTGTTTAAACCTCAATGTGGGGGTATGGTAAAGTACATTTTTATTATGGGCTCTAGCTGGCTAGTAAGGAAAGTGTTTAGACATGGTTGCCTTCTGGATTTACAATTATCAGTAGTTACTGTAGCTTGGAATTTCTGAATAGAACAAAATGTAAGAAAGGGATTTATTAAAGCATGAAACATTCTTGTTTGTGCATCTTTGCATACATGGACAAATGAAAGCATACATCAAAACAATGCTCACAACCTGATGATTGTACCTCCTGTGATCAAATAATTGGTTCAGCTATATCTTTACTAACATTTAAAACTGTAAGAATTTTCCAACATCTGCTAACACTGTCCTCCACCAAAAATAGGTCAGGTACACTGATTGATTTGGGCTTTATGCTGTAGAATGTACTATTGAGGTGTAAGGTATACTGGTTTGTGTTAGTTCTCTGAATGATGCCAATCCAAGTCATCAGAACTTAGTATAACGGTAACATATTAAAGGTGCTAAACAAAAGCAGTGATGTATACAATATTTTGCCTTTTGGACTCCAGCTCTACGTAATTACTTACTCAAGTACATCAGTACTTCTTAGACAAAAGTTAATTTGGTTTATTCACATTAAAAACAAAATATGTGTTATCTTAAAACATAATTCCCTGGTATTGGAAATCCGTACAATATTATTTCACCAACATAATGAACTACAAGCAATGTTATGTACTCTGTCTTTGATCTATTTACATTTCATTTACAAACAAATGTGGACAGTAAGAGGATGTTCAGTGTGACTTGATGGGGTATTTTTACATTTCATGACCCCAAGCTACAAAACAGTGTCCAAGTTCTGAAACAACCCTTGCTTCTTTCATAGATATTTATATATGATACATTTCAAAACACTTTTATTTGGACTTGAAAGAACTTTGTGTTGAGTTACCATGTCATATGACAGACCAGATTATTAATGACAATTTTATGGGATGTGGAAAGTACTGATGTTTTCCACCACAAAATGTTATCTCATTCTGACTCAAACTTTAGACTGCCGGACATCTTTCCACTCCATCTTAGTGCTCTGTAAGGCCTGAGTCTTCTTCTCATCCACCTGCACATAGTCCACCCTGTGTTCATCAGCAAGGAAGGGCTTCTGGAAGATATCACAGCAGATTGGACGTACAGTACATTCATAACCGTATTGAATCAAAACCTGTATTCAGAGTAGAACCACCAGTCTTTAAGATTACATTCATTTCCATGTCTTTTCTAACCATTAGTATTCCTTACACTGTATTTTCCTCTGTGGACTGAAAGTGAATGGCTTGTTACCAAAACAACGACAGTCTCAGCATGCAGCCGCCGTTTTCATTACCATGGAGATGGACAAAGCTACACCTTGCGTGTGTTATGTAATCATTAACGTACATTTGCTTGATTTTGAACCAACTCCAAAATACAATATTGTGTTTGCTTCTGGGCCATTGCATCCAGCTCGAAAATGAGGCAATAAAGCCAAAGAAAGACATGAAACATGCAAAACCCTTCAAAGGTTTGGGGTCACTTAGAAATGTCATTGTTTTTAAAAGTGGGTCCACCCATTTCTCTTTCTATTCTGGTTTGAGCCAGTTTGCTCTGTGAAGGGAGGACTACGCGTTGTTGTACGAGATCTGCAGGTTCTCTGCCATGTCTGCATTGAATTGCTGTCATTTCTCAGAACTAGAACTTAAAAAGACGCTGATGCAGAAGATACTGATCTAGCCTAAACAAATCCAGTTCTACTGCTTCTTTAAACAAACGAACTGTTTTCTGCAGACCTAACATAATCACAAAAGGGTTATCAAATGATCAATTAGCCTTTCAATATAACAAACTTGGATTTGCAAGCAACATGCCATTGGAAAACACGAGTGAAGTTATTGATAATGGACCTCTGTATGCTTATGTAGATATCGAAAATCAGCCATTTCACAACCTTACTGTTGTTTCTTACATTTGAGTCAAATCAGAAGTAGCACTTCAAGAAAATGTCCGACACAGAATGTATATATGGTGTCGCACAAAGACTTGCGGCGTAGATATAAACAAGTTCAAATTGAGATTGTGAATGATAACTTACTGCAACAAAGACTGCTAGATTCTTCGTCTAAATTGGGTAAAGTAGCAATAATGAAAAATGTATGACACCAATCTGTGTATCTGAAAATCTTACAGAGACCAGGTTGTGGTAGGGGTTTAAGTTAAAAGCCCCCAAACATTAGTATGGATTGTGACTGTAAAGTCATTCAAAGTTTCCATGTCAGTTTGAAAGCTTTTTAATGGTTTAAGGATTCCATGTTTTGCTTTGGAAATTAACCTATTCCCACCCTTTGGCGTCTGTTCAATCAAGCTTACCTTTTGCACAGGAGAGGGGGATGCCGAATTGAAATCCAGCGAAAGGTAGTCAAGGTTTGATCGTCTAAACCATGGCTGGTTGGCTACATCATTTGTAGACAACAACAGGTGCCTTGTTTCCTGAAATATATGGAATCTCTGTTATTGAGGCTCAATTAAAATTCTGTCCATTAATATCACTATGTGACCAGTTTATTGTGGACACATACTTGTTACAGCAATTAGCCAAACCTCAAATAATTTGGCTGCAACTCAATATAAAGCATCCAGGCATGCGTGGTCAAGTAGTTTTGTTATTGCTTGATTAAACACTAGAATTGGGGAGACACATGATACAAGCAACTTAGGCATTTGAATGATTTTTTGTGCCGGATGTGGAGGCAGTTCTGTGGGTGAAAATGTCTGGATAGCTAGAGAGGACAAAAGAGAATAGCCAGACTCATTCAAGCTAACAAAAATGCTACAAATGCTAAAATAACCACTCTTTACAACAGTGGTATGCAGGAGGACAACATGTTAAACCTTGAAACGGATGGGCTACTGCGGCAGAAGACCATGTGATCCAATCCCATTAATCAAGAACCGGAGGACGAGGGTACAGTGGGCAAATTATCACCAAACCTAGATGACTGAAGATGCAATAAACATCACCTAGTTTTAGTTACAGTTGCTGAGATTGAATAAAGTGTTGATCCTTGCAGGCTCCAGGGCATTGGGAAAAATATTGTCCAAAATGTGCATAGCCATCTTACTCATTTTGTGTCCGGTTGGTCAGAAAGACAGTGATCCACAGACGGATGGAGTTAGACACGTTAATCTTGGAAAGTTTGTCTAGTAGTAGTTAATGATTGTGGGGTTAAACGCAAGTCCACAAACATGTCAGGGTGAACCGGCTGATTGGGTCAGGCTGGTGAACCCAGGCTGTCCATGAAATCTAAGAGGAAGAAGCAGGTCGGGAAGGAGGATAGGAGACGCGGGAGGAATAGGCAGGGGAGCCTGGGAAAAGGCCGGAAACAAAAAACAGGAGACGATGCTGGGGCAAGGAAGGTTCTAGAAGTCTGACTGAGAAATCCACATAGGAATGCCACAGAAAAACGCGACTAAAAGCTGCTTTGAACTGACAAGTCCTGAGGGGGAGAACTGGGTATAAGTAGAGTGGTGCTGATGAGGGTATGAACGGAAGGTGTGCAGAATGAGAAGGTGGAATGGGATTAACGGACAGGCATACTGGAGTCCGCGCTCAAAACGAAAGAAAAAGGGAAAACAGAAAACCTTGTATCTCATTTTAACGAGATGGTATCTCAAAATAACTAGGTAATGATCTTATGTGTGATCTTAAAATAACAGGAAAAACTGGTTTAATTTATTACAAGATCAGCAAAAAATATGCTTCAAAATAAACAAATGATTTGATTCACTGCTTTATATTCAGAAAGTTGGTAGTTGTATTTGTATGTAAATGTTTTCCTCTGTCCTCTGACCTCTGTAGGTATACAAAGTACAAAGTACATATACTTTGACACAGAACCTAAATGCTAGAAATCAAACATCAATTTTCTGAAAAAAGACTTCATGGATGCTTTGCATGTCAATGAATCAGAGAATTTGTTTATCTTGAAGTATAAACAAACATATATTTTGCTGCTGCCGCTTTAAGTGTTATTTTAACTTAAAGATGCAGCAATAAAATACATTTTCAGCACCCAGTTTAGTGCTTGCTTCAGTTCAATGTGCAGAAGAAGCCTGCCCACTGTTTCAGTACTTGGGATGTCTCGCATGGGAGACTATTTATGATATCAGCATAGAAGGTGACTTTACTGCTGGAATGACCAAGGCATCTTGTTCTCCTTTCATTTCCAGACTTCCTTGTCTTCTCTCCAGAAAGACAAGAGCATTTCTGTGAAAGCAAACATGCATTTATTTTTTCATTTTTTTCTCTACATTCAGTTTTAGATTGGACAGAGAGTTACTGTATATTTCTGCCTCACCCTGGATCTGTCATGGTTCTGATCAGAGTTGGACATTCTCTTATTGTAGACAGGTCCCTCAGGTCAAGTGGTGGAGGCCGTGCTGTAAACCCCAGAAAGGACATGGTGAGTAGAGTCAAGCCTTGCTCAAATCTTGAACATTAATATCAAATTTTTCACAACTGACAATATCTTTTTTGTTATAATAGCAGTTGTTCAAAAAGATCCTTGCTGCAAATGTTTACTCCTTCAATACTGTCCTGAAAGGAGACTATCATGACTGAAAACATGCATCAAACATGGGCCGTGATAGAAAGGGAGAACCTTTTTAACGGCTCCCTCTAATAATCATGCTACCCACTGCTGGAGCACAGATCTAAGACAGTACCAGTTAAAAGTCTGGACTAGTACTGTACGTACTGTAACCCTTTTTCTTTCTTCATTTTTATTACCTCTCCTGAGTGGTTTGAGATTCCTGTTAACTGGCGGCGGTTCTAAATCTCCATGTAAACCTGCATTGGTAAGTTTGGGTGAAGCAAGAGGGGCATCTGTTGTGCCATTAGCCTTGAGGAAGCTAATTGGAGTGGGGCTCATTGGGATGTAGCCGTCCGATACATCTTCACCAACACAAACAGGTGGAGAGGCCATAGGCATGTAGGAGTCATCCTGGCAGTTTGGAGAAGCAATAACAAATGGCTGCAAAAATACGACAACACCAGAACAACTCAGAGTGGCCCGAAAAGACACAATTAAATCGCATAGCATCTTGTTTCTACATTGAACAGCAATCACATTTACTCCGTAGTATGACCTGTCTAAGAATAGCATACGCGAAACATATTGTACTATTAATGATCCCGTCAGTTGAGTAAGCAGATGTGTTCTCACCAAATTAAGACTGAGCCTTTTGTTTGTACTCCTCGGCACCATTCCCTCAACGTCTCCTAGTTAAGACAGAAACATCGCTGATGAGGATGGTCAAAATGTTATGTAATTGATACAGATGTCACCAGGCATACTCTGTGGTTGGAAACATTGTAGGTCCCATAGAAGCATGCGATTACACTAATGTATATTACATGCATTTTATTGCTGCTCATGTGGTATACAGAACCCGGTATGAAGGGCTTAAACTTGTACTGTACCTTTTCTAGATTGCTCCGGCAGGCCTGACACCGAGATCCTCCGTGGGATGAGCGCTGGTTGGCCTGTAATCCATTTCCCAACCCCCTCGTTACCGAGACTCTCTGAAAGGTGAATAGGCTTCGGGGGCAGAGGGGGTGGAGTTAGTCCATCAAACGTTGCCTCCAATAAGTTGGGGGAATATGGCTTGTCAAACTGGAAGACATTGGGTGGGTGGCGGAGAGTTCGAGGAGAGGAGGAGGATGAAGTGGGAACACATGGGGCACTGAAGGGAGCACTGAACGGGGGGTCATGCATCCTTGTGTGGGTCGGGGATAATCCAGCGTCAGGAAAGGGAGATAGAGAAGGGTCCGTGCCAAGAGGTGAAGAGAAGACATCTTCTGTAGCAGTGTCAGATGAATTCTGTTCAAGAGATCTCTCAGAGTTTGAAAAGCTGTCACATCTAGAAAAGAAAGGAACAGGAAAGTGCTCTTTGTTCATCATCATTAAAGCAATGTGTCGTGTGGATTTGGCGTCAGTTTAAGAGGTGTAGGCTACATACCTAGAGATGCTAAATCTCCCTGTTTCACATTGTGAGAGGAAGAGGTAATCCAGTGGACGATGGGGTTCTATCTGGCTGGATATCTCCACTCTGCTGTTAGCAATGTTTATGAAGTCATGGTTAGAAATGAATGATATGTTTTGGGAGAGAGCTGGTGAAGGCTGCTGGGAGGTTGGGGTTTGTGAGAAACCTTCCTCTGATTCTAAGAGACAGACAGGTAAGGAAAAAGTGGGGGAGGGAGGGGGAGAATCAGAAAATAAATTCATAGTTTCTAGATTAGATCTGCGCTGCTTCTGGGTTATGTCACAGGCATTTGGCTAGTCAGACATATGAGATGTAGTTCTCTATTATCTCCAGTAGATGGCAGCGGAAGAATTGAATCTCCTTATTGTAAACAAAGCTCTTACCATGTAGCTATTTAGACTGAGCAACTTCCCTGCTAATCAAAAGTCATGTGACATGTGCAAGATAAACATGATCTCATTAGCAACAAAAAACATGAACATGAAAAGAAGAAAAAAAAGGGCAGTGGAAATGTTGTAGTATTTACTTTTAAAAACCACACAGAGTATGTAGTTCTGCACGTGAATAGATACAGTAGCTATTTGTTTTAGTATTCTATTGTGATATTTAGGGAAAGTCACACTCCAACTAGTGGAACAAAGCCATAACTACTAATTTTTGTCAACATGGTTTAGCAATGAGAGCATGCAGACAGGAGTGTGAGAGCTATATGATTAAGATCTGAAGGGAAACATACACATTCTTATCAGTCAGAAGTTGCATAATGATAAAATCAATTCATTACTGGCAATTAGTGTTGCTGGGCTTTCCGTATCTAAGTTCATTGTAATAATTTAGATTTAGTATGCGTTTCTGCATGGTAGAGAATACATGCTGAGAAGATTCACACACTCCTCAAAAGAATGAAGGGGACTCGTAATCATCACAGTATACCAACAAGTCAATTAAACTTCAGCAATATAAATCTGTCCAATTAGGAAACATAAGCGATTGTAAATCAGTGTCACCTGTTTTGGTGCAAATGAAAGGGACAACAGGTTTACTGTAGAGGTAAAAGCAATAACCCAAAAAGGGAATTGTTTTGCAGGTGGTGGCCGCTCTCTCATCCTTCTGACTGATTCTTCTCTAGTTTTGCGAGTTGCTAGTGTCCTTGTCACTACTGGTAGCATGAGGCGGTACCTGCAGCCCATTCAGGTTGCACAGACAGTACACCTCCACCAGGATGGCACCTCCATACGTGCGTCACAAGAAGGTTTTCTGTCTCCCAGTACAGTCTCTAGAGAATGGAGAAAATACCAGGAGACGTGCCAATTCACAAGGAGGGCTGGACAGGGCCGTAGAAGAGCATCAATCCAGGAGCAAGACCGGTATCTGCTCCTTTGTGTGAGAATAAAAGGAGCACTATTAGAGCTCTACAAAATGAACTCCAGTAGGCTACTGGTGTGCATGTCTCTGACCCAACTGTCAGAAACAGAGTCCATGAGGGTGACATGAGGGCCTGACGTCCTCCAGTGGGACCTTGGCACACAGCCCTGGATAAAATCCTCAGACTCATCGTCAGATCTTACGCTGGTGCAGTAGAGAATTACATAATGTCATTTTGATCCTTAATATATTTAGTACATCACGACCCGATGTAGTAAACATTTTAAATCACAGGCTGTTTCAACTGGTGTAAATGTCATTACAGCAACTCATATGGTGACTCAGAAGTGTGTATTGCCCCTACGAGCCTGTATGCTCACCTCCTTAATATATTTTGTTCAAAGTGTGATTCAAGTGTTCCCTTAATATTTGTATGGGACCAGTGGGGACAACAACATAATAAGGAGAGAGCAATTATCAGTGGCCACCACCTGCAAACTATTCCCTTTTGGGGGGTTGTCTTGCTGGTTGCTTCTCCAGTACACCAGTTATCACTTATATGCACCAAAAGAGGTGACACTGATTCCTAATGGATATATATCCCTGATATCTCTGAAGTTTAATTGACTTGGTGTTGTACTGTGATGATTTGGTGTTCCCTTAATTTATTTGAGCAGTATATATTGTCTACTGTTAACTAGTGTATTTTATTTCTTTAGACTACAACAATTCTTAAATATTACATGCATGAAATTCACTCACGGCAAAACCTAAACTTGATAATCCGTACATGAAACTGCAAACAGCGTTTACAAAACCATAATATTTGTGTCAGTATCTATTCTAATTTTTGGGTTCATCTGTATGTTTCTATGTGTGTGTGTTGGTCTGTGTGCAGGCATGCATGCGTGCATGTGTTTGTGTGTGTGCTCACATGTGTGTGTCTGCATGTCTTTATGTCTGTCTGTGTACTGAATAATCGAGTTAAAGGAGTTATATTTTTTCAGTAATGCTTAAACCTGGATTTGGCCACTGTTCCTCTGGGCTACAATCTCATCCGTACTATCTGCTCCTCACAGACAACAATGTTTAACTAAATGGTCCAACTGCCAGCTCTTGTGCTCAGCTCTCTCCTAGTTTGGGGTTAATAAGACACACAGTCAAGAGAACCTGGTGTCAAAGTGTTCAAGCATCACACTGGTCGACCTTGTGTAGAGGTATAAGGCAGTTGGGTCTACGTGTTTCAAATAGTAAAATGGATTTGGTATAAATATATAACATTTTACTGCAGCACTGTCCTGTTTGATTGTTTGTAAAAACTCTTACATTTTATTTTATTTTTATCATTTATTTATATGCCTCTAATATTATTGAAAATAATCACACTAGTAATTAAATAATCTACAGGTAGTTTAAATGAAACACAAAACAGCTAACTGCGTTACTGCACATGTTCCTTACCTGTGGCATCATCCAAAGGTCCAAAGCGACAAATCTCCTTGATCTGACTGACCCAGCTGTTCATCTCATCCTCAGTCCTGGCCACCAGGTAGAAAATACGCGACAAAGTCTTAATAATGAAGAGAGGTTGGTTCTCAAACTCCCTTTTAACCAGGCGTTGCTCCGCCTGCATCTGAACCTCACACTCCTTCAGGTCGATGATACGGATGGGCTTCTTTGAGGTCTTGTTTCGATAGTACTCCAACACATCTGGGTTCCCACTCATACGTCCTCTTCGAAGAATAAACCAACGTCTCCTCCATGTCTAGGGGCAGGGAACAACACGCATTAAAATACAGTCGGGATGCATGGACCAACTCAGTAGAGCAATCGATAGAATATAAGTGTTCCTCATGCATAGTTCCTAAGTGACCTTAAAGATCTAGTTACTTCTTAGGTTATATTAGGTTCCCTATCATCAATCACTATGTGTATTTCATATTTTATCAATATAATCATCAGAGAACAATCTGAACATGGCTGCTCAAATACATTAATCAAAACTATTTTTATGTCTTTGACCGTTAGCAGTGCCTTTATCGCAGACCCAAGGCATTCTGACTGTTGCCAATAAATTTATGTCACAACATTGTGGAACATTCATGTGTACTTATGGAAATTGTATTACAACTCTTAAATTTAACTAACCAAATGTACTTTACCTCAACCATAGACCACACCCTTTTTCTTGCTTTTGGGTTGTTGTTGTGAGGAACTGACAGCAATGTTTCCCAGAAGTGCTTAGAAGAGGAAGTTCATTCTATGTAGAAAATATCTGACACAAACAAAAAGCTATTTGTACTACAGCCAGGCTTGGTCACTAATGTATTGGTGAAGATTAGGAATGCAACCTCTGTTACTGCTGAGGTTTTCCATGTCAGTAAGGATACTCATTAGTATAGATGTGGTATTGTTTTCGGCATTGTCATAGGAATTGCTTAGTTGTCTCTCATCATTTTGATACAGAAGGAATAAGCCTGAAGTATTGGTAACACTGTGGTCATGACCACGATGACAACCTGATGATTACTCACATGAGCTAATCTACAAACTAACAGTCAAATATTTATGACAAGCACCATACTATCTGTTTTTCAAACTTAACCCATGATTAATTTAGACATTTCCAAATCCACCATTTTCTGAGTTGTATATTTCATATCAATGCCTCAAATACATTATTCAGGGCATCATGCAATATTGAACCGGTCTCTATTTGCAGTATTGGCAACACTACTCTTTGCTGATGATCTTTATAGAGTTATGACCATGCTCACACCATTTACTAGCTTGGTTTGTGAATAACATTCTGGCTTGTTGTGATCAGACTCATTATTCAAATCACCAACCACAAACAGGACTTGTCAGTCATACATGCTAATTTGCCTCACACAGGGCTGGTACTGTAAGAGGACCGATACATGGTGTAGTGCTGGGCTTCCTTTTGAATTGTCTCTGAGTCAAAGCACATTCACAACGTATAGCATGAAAATAAGTAACAGGGAAGGGAAAGACACTCACGCTTTAGATCTTTAAAACATTTGCATGTTGTGGGTAATAACAGTTGTACTGAACTCTGCTGGAAAATTAACTGCCTACTCTCTAGTGTTTTTTAGTTTGGAATATGTTTATAAATTATATTCTTTGTAGATGTTACACAGTAACTCATGTTGTTATTTTGGTGAGAAATTCTACAATTGTCCCTGACATATCTTATAATCTGTTTAGCATAACAAATTAATTTTATTTATTCCGATTTTAGCACAGGTCCGCTGCAAAAAAAGTAATGAACTAGTTGTTCATTTACAATGTCAGTAACTTACACTTTCTAGTTATCAGAATCTGATCATCAGGGTGTCTAAGAGCTAGTTGATCTGTGCCTTTCATTTCTATGTGCAGAGTGAGTCCGACGAGTGCCCACACACTTTGGTATTGTGTATGGCTAGTCTGGTCTTCGCAACGGAAAACCATGTCTTTCCTGTTTGTCTGTCTCCTGACTCCTCCACAAGGCCCTTGAACTGTTTTATACCAACTGACTCTCCCTTCAGTGAATTACCACTGCTCCCTTTTCTCTGTACTAGTTTTCAGAAGAGTCCTCCTCTCTCCTCGATAGAGGAAGTGAATACAGTCATCGCGAAGCCTGGTCATTTCTGCCTGACGGGTCATTTTACAGTGCTTGGCATTGGCCGTACTTCCCATGTTTTGCAATACACACCCAGATCTCACAGAATGAGAAGCCAGCAGTCTCAACACACATCCCAGAACGGGTGGCCTCCCCCTTTCCTCCCTACACAACAACACTCTCACATGACCCTTACAGAAACACTGCCGATCGCCATGCAAGGTACTTGACCCAGTTCATGTCTTCGCAAACATGCTGATGCAGACATGTTAGCGTTTGATATACTGGATTTGTTATTATTATGAGGAAAATATGAACATGATTTATGAACACACCGAATTCTAAACTTAGTTAATAATGTTCAGCATTATGTTCATAAGCAGTTCTATTCAGTTAAAATGAGTGAGCATTTACTAAAGGACATCAACATTTTGTATTCACACTGCATTAATAATGCAAATTAGCACAACCAGCAGTGATATCCGTGTGTGGTAAACAACAGTATTTAATGGCCACTACATGAGAATGAGGAGGATGACACAGGTTGTATGAAAACACCATATATTAATATATGATCTTGATTGTAAACGCATCTGAGTGCTTCATTTAAAAAAAAAGAAACCGACAGTGTCTTTTGCCGTTCTGATCAGTGGGGTTGATGACTGAGAAACCCCCCTCGACCCGATACACACACATCAACACACTTGCTCTGCAGCAGGAACTGATGCTACCACAGCTTTGGCAAAACGCATCACGATAGCATGGAGCCTAGCCACCCTCCCAGCATGTTCCCCTACTCACGTATCGCTTTAGCTTCTTTTCAGGGGGAGATTTGATGAGCCAGCCGGTGCAGACTACATCCCCTGCACTCATCTTGACTGTGGCGAGATTTCCAGGGGGTTTTCTGTATATAATTGTCTTCACGCACTGCTGGCTGCTGCTGTGAAACTGAGAGCAGCACCAGGCGGGTCCTCTGCTCTTGTATACAGCCTAGAGCGGTACCAAAAGGAGGAAGTCAAGCCATTGATCACACTGACTGACAGAGGAGAGAGTGAGGGAAGGGGGGGGGCGCTGTGCTTGTCTGTGGGTCTGTGTCAATTGTGTGGTACCGGCAGAGTAAGTGAGAGAGATAGAGAGAGAGTGTTTCTATGAGAGAGAAAAGGAGGGTGGGATAATGGATGTGAGCATGTACTGTTCATGTGTGTTTGCAGGGTCGTAGACATGGAGGTTACTGAGAAGAGACACCCTCCTCTGTTCATCTAATCCCACTGCACTTGACCCGTGGATGAGAACGATATCTTGTAGGACCCGTGGATGAGAACGATATATTGTAGGACCCGTGGATGAGAACGATATCTTGTGGGACCTGTGGATGAGAACGATATCTTGTAGGACCCGTGGATGAGAACGATATCTTTTAGGACCCGTGGATGAGAACGATATCTTGTGGGACCTGTGGATGAGAACGATATCTTGTAGGACCCATGGAAGAGAACAAGATTTTCTAAACAGTGTGGCACATGTGAACGTCTTAAAAACGCTGCTGAGGAAGTATCACGCCACAGACTTAAGTGCTGTTGTCCAGAGTTTTAGTGAACTTATGAAAATGAACATGGCATGAAAATGAACATAATAGGATGATAAAACTTGATACATTTAAGTTAGAGGTGTGAGTTGCTTTAAGGAGAGGTAAAAGAACTGCCTTGATGAGGACCCAGGAAGCAATTATTGGTAAATCTCTTGCTCAAGGACAGCATACGATTAAATCTAGCAATTTGTCCATTACTAATCATGGGTTCTAACAGCTGGGCTGTGTGTCACCCCTACAAACAAATCTTTAGGAACATTCTAGATTTGAGGAAGCCAGGGATGTTTATTTAAACCATAGACAGCGATTATGTCATTTAATTTGGTTGAATACTCACCTCACATCAGCCGTTAGATGGGTAGGTGAGGAGTTACATACAGTTTGGACTGAAGTCGATGATCAGGTAGCTATGATGGGAAGATGGGAAAAGATTTTAGACATCACTTCCGAGTTAACATAGTTAAATTACAATATTTGCCATGGGGTCAAAAGCAACAACAGATTATCATTTAACATCCCTTCAATGTCCAAGCAAAATGATCTTAATACCTTTGTAAATAGTGCCTCCTACTGGCCATCTAACTCATTTTCCAGCACCATCTGATCTGCTATCTAGGAACCCATGACCTAAACCAAAACCAGAAAACAAAAGACTTATTAGCCTGCTCTTTTTTTATTAGCCCAAACAACACACTTTCTTTTTTTTTTCTTTCTCCAATTTATTCTGAAAACAAAAATGTTTTGAAACCCTACAGCACAAATTTAGCAAATTTCTTTCACAACAACAAACCTGATTACCTCACAGCTACAAAACGGATTACCTGTAAAGTTGTGAAAGAAAAGTTGGCACATATTATTTTCACAAACTACAAAACTTACACTACCATTTTAACTTGAAATATATATATCACATAGTCGATACCGGGCGGCTGTATACTGTGGCTGTATATATAACATAGTGGATGTATTTAACAGTGCGGCTGTATACTGTGGATGTATATATCACACAGTGGATGTATTTAACAGTGCATGCTGTGGATGTATATGTGTATGCACTCAATTCATGGGTCTACGAAATTGGGGTTGCGGTCCGCTCGATGGCACCCACAGATTACAACTGAAGAGAATTAGTATATAGCCTTGCACCTATTTTCTGCAATGCCACATCCTCCCATCATTCTACTCTGTGTGTCTGGCAATTACGTTCTGTGTGTGTGTTAAATATAGATCATTTGGTAAAAGCAGGGTGCTTACAACACCAGTGTTGTGGGTTCAGTTGGCTTGGGGGAATACTGATCATGCACTCGCTAATGCTGGATAAGCGTGTGTGCTTAATTATGTAGATGTACACGCTTAGGTGGTCTAACCACATATCATAGCTACAGAACTGGTAAACCTTCCAGATAACGTTTGTTTTATGTTCTTTGTCATTTCAGATAACGATGACAGATGACAACATTAGTTAGCAAAACCCTTTTTGAAGGATTGTTATGTGGGTCTTTTACATGGAAATTGTTAATTTTATTGTAAGCTGTGGACTAAGATCTTTGTTTTTAACATGCAACGATGTGGACACAATGCCACCCAGTGGCTCAGTTACTATATTTAGTTTAAGGCAAACGGATGACTGTGTCATGTCCTGGCTGGGGGCCCCTGGCCATCTTTGTGCCTCGGGCTCACAGTCCGGACATGCTGTGCTACTGTTGTGGGCTCCTCAGTCAGAGACAGCTGTTGTCAGTTGCCTCTGATTGGGGAGCCTAATTAAGTTAGGTTTTCTGCCACACTAGGTGTGGTTTATTGTTTATGCTACTGCCTACGTTCCTTGTCTTGTCTTGTCTTGTCGTGTCGTGTCTGTTTTCCCAGTCTCTGTGGATACGCTACATGTTCGTCAGTAAGTCATTCACCGTGTGATTTATGTTTTGTTAGTTATTCGTTTAGCTGTCTACTCCAGCACCTTTCATTTCGTGTACAGTTCGTGTTTGTTTTGTTTTGTGTTTAAATAAATTCACCTTTTACCTAAAAAATGTACGCGCATGGTTCCGTCACTCACCAAGAACGTGATAGACGGTACCGTTAAAGTGTTCTGATTCTTAATAAACAAAACATATATATATAACAAATCAATTTGATCTGAAAATGTGCATCATACGCATCTTTAATTGTAGTTTTATACGCCATGAGTGTACAGAAAAAAACCGACGATTTTTTACTTTACTGCCCAAATATAAAGCTCCACATATTTAAGGGAATCACTTAGTATGCACCGATACATAACGTCCCAGAGGTTCTTAATTGGATTCATGAGGAACGTAAGAGCCAGTCAATGTCAGAAACATGCACCGGTCCTGCTGCTGGGTTCATGCCTTTTTACGTCCCAGTCCCAGCTCTACTTGTGTAACGGCACAGCAAACCCATTCCCATGCCTTTTTGCACCTCCCTTTCTTCATGTGTTCAATATTTTCACATTTTACATTATTAAACATAACTTAATTTCTGAGATTATTTGTTTTGGTTTCTTTGAATGTATGGTTTACTTGGGTTGTTACCAACATCTGGTGAACATTCCATGTCAATAGCACCTTTGGAAATATATTTAGTGAGAAAAATGGTGACGTGTTCAATACTTATTTCACCCGCTGTATCTTCTTTTGGATGAAATTGCACAAGCACAGGGTGCATCGTTGTACATAAGCTAGGAGGTGCCACCGAAGGGTCAACGTCATACACCTTAAACATTTTTGCTTGGGCAGCTTTGGGACACTTGGAGGACCAAGGATGGATGGAAGGGAGTTGGAGTTCATTAACTTTATACTGTGCAGCTGCTTTGGAATCCCACAAGGCACCACATTGTTTTTGAGTTTGTGCAATTTGACAAAAGAAAAGGATAGGTGTGCCTATTTATATGACATGTGCATGTGTTTTTACACGTTCAAAACAAATAAGTAGGTGTGCTTGGGTGCTACAGCCCTCATCGAAGCCCCCGATGAGATTCCAAACCGTATTTTACACTTTGACCACTATCAGAATCTGTGCGCGTAATTTTTCTTTCCGTCAACCTCAGTACAGACCCACATCTTTGCTCACAAGTTGATTTGTGTAGTAAACCATCAGCCACTCAGTGGAAGTCAACCTCTGTGGTTTACCAGTCACTATGAAGGGCACACTGTGCAAGTGTGTAGGGCTGATAAGTAGGGTTGAGATGACAGTTGGGTTGGGATGTCAGGTCTGAGTAGAAATCACTGATTACACTTTCACTTTGCATAATATCAGAGGCTACCAATTAATTAAACCTTCTAGATCTTAGAGCAAAACATTTTTTTACATCCTGCAATTATATAAAAGCGTAGCACGGAAATGCATTACTTAGCATTACAGCTTAATTTGGTCTCCTTGGAAACATAGTGATGATCTAGATGCTGTAGACCTCCAATTTTGTTTAATTGATCCAGGGGACATTTGTGTAGGTTTAAGGCTGAAATGTGATAAATTATTATTTGTTTTTGCTCATTTCAAACAGGCTTTCTTGGGTTTCTCTTTCATCAGTGGGATCTTCCTAAATGCACAGTGGAGGAAAATATTATTTGATCCCCTGCTGATTTTGTACGTTTTCCCACTGACAAAGAAATGAGCAGTCAATAATTTTTATGGTAGGTCTATTTGAACAGCGAGAGACAGAATAACCACAAAGAATTCCAGAAAAACGCATTACTCAGTGAAATAAATATTTGTTGTGCAAGATGTTGTGTCAACTGTGTTAACAAACTTTATAGTTTAGCTAAGTTGAGTTTCATCATCTGAACACCTTTAGGCTGTGATTATGTTTACGAAAGTACAATTATTTTGAATAGGCAAAATATACATTTGGTATACTTGTGTTGCATACAATGCATCATTCTTAATTAATTGTTAGTTTATATATTAGCCTATGTCAAATTATATAGACATATTCAGTGTCCAGTTATGAGGTAACCCACAATTCCATCCAGCTGATGCTGTCTAAAATTGCTGTTGTGTACTGTGAAAAACTCAGCTATGGCTTCACTGACATTTTCAGGCAATAATCTTAAAACGTTCCACATGCAGCACCCTGAAAAACGTATTGACAATGTTATGACACGTTACAGTAATTGTGTATTGTTGCTTGGCAACACTAATGCACTGCCATATCCACGTATCCAAGAAAGTAATCTTTTATTTTCTCATCTCATTAGTCTCTGATGTTGTCAGGCAGTATGCTTATACATATAAACTTGTCACCCTTTGAATGCTTCTGACAGCAAAAATTCAAGCCAATGATTAAAGCTTTAGGCAAGTTTGACGTTCCCTTGTGCTACAGGTATATTGAACAACACAACCACTTTTTGGATTGAAAAAGTGGTTGTGTTTCGAATGAATAAAAAATCCCCTATAAGTTACATTTTGAGGTTATATGACACAACTGAAGAAAAAGGCGTTAAGAAAAGCGTTTGATGAACTTTGTAAAATAATCATGTGTTTTGATTGTATTTATTGTTTAATATTTTTATAATTATTATTTTCATCAACAGTTGTGAAATAAATGTTAATAAAAACATGCAACCTAAAGATTTAAGTGTACATTATTGCACTATTCTTCTTCACTCACACAAAACCACATTTACAGACACTTTCTCTTTTTCTCCCTTCAAACACATGCGCTTTCACAATGCATGTTACGCATATACAGCTCTTGAAAAAATTAAATGACCACTGCACCTTTTTCCTTCCTTTCCAAAAAAGTTGAAAAGGACCCTTTTGGGTGAGGAACAGAAGGCTTAAATGTAAGAGACCACTGCAAGTTGACCGTTCAGTTTCTCACTCAAAACTTTACATATCAAGGAAAGAAAAAGGTCCAGTGGTCTCTCATGTGTATACCTAGACATGTGCATGCTTATTTGTGTACATAGATAAGAACACATGGGGATTTGCTAAGTAATCAGACCCCATTTTTCAAATGTTTCCATCTTAATTTTACAATGGATAAAAAGATAGAATCAGCAATACAATCACTACCCGATAATTATAAAACAAAAACGACACACAGTTCTCACATCGGTGAGCTTTGTGTTTATACTTACATGTAAACTCTAACTATGTCGACACAAGGTTTGGCTGCATCTTGCATGCTTGTTTGTTTACTGTTCTGTTTCTTTCTTGTAAAATGAGGCGGGTTTGCTGGGTTTTTTCTCTTGCTTCCGGAGTTCCCCTGGTAACCCCATGTTTCAAGTCACATCACAGTGAACTGTGGGTAATTCCCTCAGCTAAAGTCGGCAGAAATGCAGACTGACGAAAAGGTTGCATAAGGGGCTTAAAATGTCTGCAAGAGAGCCCTCCGCCCTAAGCCCTCACAGAGAACGTGCTTCAAAGTCTGTGAGTGTGTGAGTGTAGACATCGAGATTGGGCCTACATATTTAAATCTGGCATTGCCACAGTCCCTCCCCTTTTCTGAAAGACTACATCACTAAATGATTTGAGCCTTGCTAATTATAAAACCATGCCTGTGGAATTAACTATAGAGATCTGGGGCCAACATTGTTATGCATTATTATGCATTAATAAACACAAATGCAGTCACTTCACTGTTATTCACATTGCTGTTATTCACATCTCTGAAGGGGTCTGAATACTTTCTGACACTGAAATGTTAACTGTTGTTTGTTTCTTCCACAAGAGCCCATATGTAAACAGAACGCCATTCTTTGCAGTTCGTCTCCAACTCTCAGGTGTGGAGGAACAGTCTGTGTCACGTTTGTCTCTGTACCCCATCAGAGCCCCTGGCACAATTGTAAACTCAGGGACCATCCACAAATTATTCTTTGTATATTCACATTGTTAATTTGATGTTCCATCATTTAATAATGAATAGTTATTTCCCCTATTCCGTTGTCAGCAGGTATCCACTAGAGGGCACCAACTGCAAGTGAAATTTGTTTGTCAGTGGTTTCAAACAGTGCAAGAAATACTTTGCCTGCCTACAAATTCAAAATACCTTTTAACAAATGTTAACCAACTTTTGCCTGCCTTCTTCTTTTTTACCATGACCTCTAAGAGGATCCATAGTTTGCAAACAAATGTCGATTGTTCGAAAACTCCAGTCCACCCACCCATACTGTGTCCACAGTGGAGGATTTTCAAGACGAATCATGTGAAATTTTGAGCTTGTGTAGTCAAGCCTAATTTAGCATATTTTACATCGTTGTACTGATTTAAACATTTACAACAATTGTTTTAATCAGCTGATCAACAGTGTCTTATTTATGTGAATGTACACTGATGAGCCAAAACATTATGACTAATTATGCCTAACATGCTGGAGGTTGGTCCTCCATGTTCCACCACAACAGCGCCAACCTAGCGAGGCGTGGATTCTACAAGACCCCTGAAGCTGTCCGGTGGTATCTGGCACCAAGACATCAGCAGCAGATCCTTCAAGTCCTGTAAGTTGCGAGGTGGGGCTACCGTAGATCGAACTTGTCGGTCCAGCAAATCCCACTGATGCTCAGTCAGATCGAGACCATCAATCAGATTTTCTGTAAATTGTGCCGCAGTAGACCTTGCGGTTGTGTGTTAGTTCGGACCAGACGGGATAGGTTTTGTTGCATCGCATATCGATTCGTTTTTGGGCGCCTAACAGCCTGTCACTGTTGATAGGTTCTCACCACTGCTATTTCAGAGATATTTTGACCCAGTCGTCTAGCCATAACAATTTGGCTCTGGTCAAAGTCGCTCAGATCTGTGCACCTGCCCATTTCTCCTGCATCCAACATGTGGAACACGAGAACTGATTGTTTGCTTACCATCTAAGCTACCCAGACATGTGCTCTTGTTAGGAGATTGTCAATAAAGAAATACCCTTGGATAAGTATGTGTCCTAACTGTTGACTGGCACAATAGCTCAGCACTTGTATGTGAGAAAAGGTTTTATGTGAAATGTGATGTGTTATGTGGAGAACCATAACTTGAATTGATTTCCACTGTTGCAATACACCCAAAACATGTATTACTTTTTCATTAATGTATGCTCCTTTATACATTACTAGTTTTACGTCATGCACCAGTTACAGTCAAGGTAAGTAAAGCAATCTTTTAACAAGCGATTTTATATATCAGGAATACAGATTTGATGATATCAAGAAACGTCCACATAAAGGAAATGCCTCGAACTGCGTTTTGAAATAATACGTTGTTGACGTTTGTGACCTGAAGTGTAGTGTCGCGATATGTCCCTGCTGTAAACACGCGAGATATTACAAAGGGGGCGTATGCTCTCGATGTACAGTCACTCAGTTTATTTAATGACGTAGAAAGGTTTTAGCTATGTATAACTTGCCCAGCCTGGTCTAAAATTACTGTTAATAAAAATCAGAGTGAACAGAATGTCTGATGAAGAGATTCCGTCAACTTCCAGAGAGCCTTTGTCAGAAGAAGAAAAGGTGAGCATTTGAAAGCAACCGCATGCTTTTTCAGAAATAATCGTACAGCTGAAAGAGCTAGAAGTTTGCAGTATTGCTCATGTGGAGAGGGGGCATGGCGGGAGGAAGGCTTGCACATCTGTATATCTCGTACATAGGCTGGCCAACAAACATTACAATCTTTGTCGTAGGGAATTGCTGTTTTATTTAACTAGTATTCCCACAGACTTCGAGATGCTGCCAGTTTTATGTTGACAAGCAACTGAGTCCAAGAACGACCCACTGACGTTAGCTGTATTGTCTGTTTCACTAGCACAGGCAGCACAAAGCAGTCACGCAGCAAGAGCAGCCTCCAACAAACCAGCTGTCTCCGTTGAACATTTTGTCTGTTTATTGTGTATTGTGGCCTGTCAAGTTTGGTTAAACCTATATCAGCAAAACCTAGCCTTTTCGCTAAAATGTTTTAAAACAGGTTAAAATAAGTGATACTTATTTGAAACAGTTTGAAATGTAGTGCACCATTTTTTACAGTGGAGGGCCGTGTGAAAATATTTTCAAAGTTGGAGGGTGGTGCATTTGTTTTACTCGTACAGTTTCACTAGCAATCTTCTGCTTAAAATTAAACTTCCATTCACATTTCATAATCAAATTAATTAGGCAACAAGCGACACAACAAGCCAACTAAACCTCAAACCTTAAAATATGAATGTTTAATGTTGCTTGAAGTCCGAAAATAGTATGCAATACAAAACGCATCATCGAAAGCAAAATGTTCCTTAGTTATATCTGATATTGAATGTTTTTCCAAATAAATGTACAATACAAGGTCATAATACCGTCCAATGTGTTTGTGCTCAGGCAAATGACCCCCCATTTTTGCTGAAGCCTTCTCCAAAGACTGTGACCAAGTTGGAGGGAGAGGTGGATCCAGAGTATGAGGAGAAAAGGGTGAGACAAATTGATATTCACAAACTCTATAGCCTAGATATCTAAATAGAAATGAATGAATTGAAGCATTTGCTGTAATATATTATAATAGGGGGTACACAGTAGTTACCGTGTTACATTTTGTCCCAGATGTTTAAGAAAATACCTAACTTTTACAAAGAGCTCCGCACTGTGGTAAATGTGGGTTATTGCGGTGTGAAGTGAGAACGAGAATTTTAATGAAAAAGGCTGTTTATTGTTATTAGTATAATAATATTAATTATTATTAGTTATTCATATAATAATAATGAATAAACATTATATAGCCTTTCTAGTAAATATCAACCTGTTGGTTTGTCTTTGTTTTTTAATATAGAAAACAGATAGAGCAAACCGATTTGAGTTTCTGCTCAAGCAAACAGAACTCTTTGCCCACTTCATCCAGCCTACGTCTCAGAAGTCTCCTACTTCACCTCTGAAAGTGAAACTTGGACGACCTCGTGTTAAACAGGATGAGAAACAAAATCTCCTCTCTGTTGGCGAGTATGTGACTATTGACTTGGATAAGAAAAATCTAAATGACATGTCTATGCTATTGAAAATGAAATAAACAATTCATATTTATTCAGTGTGATGTGCCATAGCTGCAGGCTGTTATGCTTAATTCAACATGGAGTTTCTGGATACAGCCCTTAGCAGGGTTATATTGGTATTGTACCACAAACCCCAGTTGTGCCGTATTGCTATTATAAGTGGATCATTAACATAATAAGAACAGTAAACAAGTAGTTTTGCATCATATCTGTAATATTGTCTGCTTTAGCTCAGCTTTCAAATAATCAGAACCCAAACTACCCAGTTTATAATGGCAAATAATCTATTAGTACTAAGCAATAACAAACAGTTTACTATTTTATGAAGGCATACCATTTAATATATAATTATATTCAAAAATGTTTTCTGCCAATGGTGTTTTTACAGTAACCGCCATCGACGAACAGAACAAGAAGAAGATGAGGAGTTGTTATCGGAGAGCAGGAAGGCAGCCAACGTCTTGGTTCGCTTTGAAGAGTCCCCATCCTGTATAACTTCATCATTTTTTAATTCTCATTTTCAACTGGAACAGTTGTAACCCTGTGTTGTGTTATAGACAGTGTATCCTTTTAATCTTAATTAGCTCCGATTTGAGGACAGCTGATTTTGTATAATTACTTTCATTATCTATTAATGACAATACCTATTTTATTTTTCAGATGTAAAAAATGGAGAGCTGAGAGATTACCAAGTCAGAGGTCTCAACTGGATGATCTCTCTTTATGAAAATGGCATTAATGGAATCCTGGCTGATGAAATGGTAACAAATGTACCATATGAAAAAAACTATTGAAGTTAAAGCTAATACCCTGATGACGGTGTTGGCAACACCTAATGTTTACATATCTGCAATATTCACTTTTTTGGTTGCTTGGCAAATATCTGGTCTTCTAAGCAGAAATGTAATAGTTGGGAGAATTTAGGGCCTGCAAATACAGTGTACATTTAGGCTCTACCCAATAGGCTATTTTGAGCATAATTTAATCCTATAAGAGTGCACTAAAAACCAGTGGAGCAAATCCTACTATATTTTTATATAAACATTTAATTTAAATAACGTATCCTGTTTGTAGTGTTTATTGCGGGCTTTCGTTCAATGAAACCTTACATTAGAGCTTGACATTCATGATTTTGTACTTGATCTGTATCACAGAAGCTTACTAATAAAAAAACACAAACATTTAAAGTAAATAGCAGTACATAAAATACTCAAAATAAAACAATATTTATTCTATACATACTTATGACAACTTTACATGAGATTTTAGAAATACAAATCCACCAATAATGGCTTGGTAAATAGAGCAAAACGAGCGGTGAAAAAAACGATTTGCTATTTATCCTCTTGGTCTGTCATTGAAATTTTAAGAAAATCTTAAATAAATAAATGTTTTTCTCCAAAACATGTGCCATAATCATTGTCACACATGGGAATGAGTAAAACCTTGAAGTACAGGAAGAGATGTACAGTGGGGAGAACAAATATTTGATATCATAGTCATAGTCATCAGTTTACCTGAATAATTAGGAACACTTAAGTGACTTTTATTTTTTATGGGGTATACATATGACGTGACATACAGACCAAATTCCCATCATAATACATCTCAATGGGAAAGACCCAAGAATACAGTAACAACATATTGTTTTAGAGAGGGTTGCAATAAAAAGCATTAGCTATCATCAAACAACACATTCAAAAGCCTACAGTTTGCCAGGTGTTACAGGGAATTTCAATAGGACTGGGTTCCATGGTCAGATGAGACCAAAATAGAGCTGTTTGTAAACCAACACCAGTGGTGAGTTTGGTGCAGACAGAAATATAGCCATTCAGAAAAGTACCTCACCCCCACTGTGTAGTATGTTGGTAAATATTTGATGTCACAGGGCTGGTTTCCTAGTTGGTCAATGATCCAGTCAAGACAAATATGGTTTACTGACCTCAGAATCAAGGTTTTGCCATGGCCATCCCAGTCCCTGACTTAAAGCTGAAGAGTGCACAAGCATGGCCCTTAGAATTTGGAGGATCTGGAGAGATTCTGTATGGAGGAATGGTCTCAGATCCGTTGCCATGTGTTCTACAACTTCATTAAACATTATTGGAGAAGACTCTGAACTGTTATCTTGGCAAAGGGAGGTTGCACACAGTCTTAAATGAGTGGGTGCTAATTGTTTTGGTGCACATACATTTAAGAAACATATTTTTACTATAAACAACAGTGACATTTTTGTTGACATTTTGAATGAAAGATCAAGAGGACATTAAATAAAGATTTCTCACAGCCCGTTTTGCTCATATTTACCAAGGGTGCCAATATTGGTGGAGTGCACTGTTGAAGCTTTGATAGGCTAAACATTCCATGACAGATTAAGGCATTTGTGGGAGGATAATTTGATTTAGTTCAAGGAATAGTCAAATAAATAGGGATCTAGTCTGAACATTTAATTGCTCTACCATCTACCTTGATATTGAACCTATAGTCATCAGTTGGCATATATTTTTTGTCAATGGAATTTATTGGCATTGATGAAATTGGTGCAGCTGTCAGAAAGCCAAGTTCCTATTGTATGTGGACAATTATCATGTTGGTTGCTACTAACATTTGACAGACATGAAATATTAGGTTTCCATTGTATATTTCTGTGCATTATAATGGCTATAATTAAAAGTTCTTTCATAATTCTACTGCTGAGTAGAGTTGTGATGTGGCCTAAACATATTGAGCCCTGTTCAGCCCAAACCCAGGCCCAAACCCAGGCCTGGGCCAGAATCACAAAAACATGTTGAACCGTTAAAAGGCAGATTTAAAAAAATGCCAGGTTCTTTCCATAGACCATGTGGCTGTTTCATAAATACTCTAGGGACTGCACCAAGAGAAGTGCAGAGAGGCAACCAAGCTTTGTATAAGTGAAGAAGGAAATATGGTATTGAATGTAATTTTGAGAATATAAAACATCCATGGCTTTTATATCTTCAGAAATTGGACAGACGTTGTGTCTATTGCTTGTTTTTGTTTTATTCAGTCCCCTTCCACTCCCAACAACCTCTGGAAAATCAGAATTAAAAAAAACTGTGATAAAGGCTTAATGTATATTGTGGCATTGTCTGTTAAAGACAACATAAATATCTTGAAAAACAAATCACTAAATAGATAATTTTAAAGTAATACAATATTACTTTTCCAAACCTATTTCTTTACAATTACATTTCTTAACCTAAAATATGCTCCGATAGGTTACTGGAGTCTTTCACTCTTGAGGGATATTTTGTTGCATTGTTCTATAGACAATCTTTAGGCAAAGTTTGTGCATTCTCTGATGGTTGACTCATGCACATTGATTGTGACAAAAGGCCTGTAGCTCATTTGATGTTATGCTGGGTTCCTTAGAGATTTCTATGAGAATATTTTGGGCAGGATTTGGTGGGATGTCCTGTCCTAGGTAGTTTTCAGTGATATAGACTTTTCTTAATTTGTAGTTGATCTGTCAAACAGTGTAATGATGTACTTTGAATTGCTTGGAAACTACTTAATAACATCTCAGGCTCATGGGGATCAATACTCCTTCTTCGTAGGGCCTCTGATAGGTATTTTGGTCTTGGCATGAACACCCCCATGTGGTTACCCAAACCCAAGGCTGGATTCTATCAAGTTGCTTTAATGATTATTTAAAAATATTTTACACTTGTTTTGTTGCATCTTATTTTATTCTTATTCTGGCCATTATATGTGATGGTTAAGGTGGAGGTTTCACTATTATAGATTTTGCTAATGGACCAAATGTTAGCTTGCATGATCATTGTCATTCTCATTACTCACAGAACTGAATGTATTTTATTTCCCACCGTTCTTAAGTCCGAAACACTGTTGTGCATGCACAGCCCAGGAGGAAGTTTCTTTTAGACTGTTCCTATCACTCTCAAAGTTGCTACGGTCACTTGTTTTACCCATTCTAATGTTCAGTCAATCAGTAACGGAGTTCCTTGATGCCTATACCTGCTATATAAAGCAAGCCACAGCCACATGGACCTGTCTGTAGCTCATTTGGATGGTATACAGGATGGCATACCTGATTAACTGGCTACTGAGTGTATGTCTAACTGTAATATAACTATCAAGTAGAAATTGCAAGATTGTTGTTGTATTTTTTAGTAAGTGCCACTTGTCTATTGTCTATAGGGATTAGGAAAGACCCTCCAAACAATTGCTCTTCTGGGATACCTGAAGCACTACCGGAACATTCCTGGCCCCCATATGGTTCTGGTTCCCAAATCAACACTCCATAACTGGATGAATGAGTTCAAACGCTGGGTACCAACCCTGAAGGCTGTATGTCTTATCGGGGACAAGGATGCTAGAGTATGTATACATTGACATTGATAAAAATGTGCTCTTTTGACCAGAAAGTCCTGCTTTGACTTAATTGTGACCTCATTGGCCAGGCTGCGTTTATCCGTGATGTCATGATGCCAGGGGAATGGGATGTTTGTGTCACATCTTATGAGATGGTCATCAGAGAGAAGTCTGTCTTCAAGAAGTTCAACTGGAGATACCTAGTCATTGACGAAGCTCACAGGATAAAAAATGAGAAATCCAAGGTAGTCCAAGAATAATGTTGTTGTTCATTTTGCCTTTCAATAATGAAACCTGGCATTTACAAATACAAAATAAAATGATTTGTTTCATGTGTTGTCAGCTGTCAGAGATTGTCCGTGAGTTTAAAACAACCAACCGTCTCCTCCTGACTGGAACACCTCTGCAGAACAACCTGCATGAGCTGTGGTCACTCCTCAACTTCCTACTACCTGATGTCTTTAACTCTGCCAATGTGAGTCCTTCCTGTCTGTTCTCTGTTTCTTCTCTAGTAGTGATATTCCTGTAGTTTACATTAGTATTCCAGTCATATTGAATCGATGAAGAAAATCAAATAATGTTGCTCCAGGCAACATGAACTGCTGATTTTTATGTTTTCATTCAAAGGACCCTCCAGCAGTATCTTTATGTTTTTTTGGTTTTCCAGTTACAACACCTGGTTTCAATGAGCCCTTATGATTCACTGAACACAGATTGACCTGAATTTTTTCTTGTCTTAGCGTGATGCTTTGGGCAACCCCCGTCCCCCAACACACACACACACAGACGATTATATGTATCCTGTCCTTTCCCAAAGACAATACCCTCTGCACCTAAAGTAAAGACATGGGGTGTCCTACATTTTTCACACAAGTGTAACTTATTACTCTCTTTTTCAAACTATAGAACTTTTGCACTTTTATGAAAACATGGAAACATTTTCTTTACTACTCAGGACTTTGATTCTTGGTTTGACACCAACAACTGTCTTGGAGACCAGAAGCTTGTGGAGCGTCTGCATGCAGTAAGCTGTTTTATCTTTTCTATTAAATAAATGGCAATACATTGGTAACAAAACAACATATTCTGTTAGTAAAGCATTTACCTTGTGTAATATGCTTTTTGTTTAGGTGCTGAGACCTTTCCTTCTGCGTCGCATAAAAGCTGAAGTGGAGAAAAACCTACCTCCCAAAAAAGAGGTGAAGATTTACCTTGGACTGAGTAAAATGCAAAGGGAATGGTACGTATTTATCTCTGGTCAATGTAATGCTGTATTGGACAGGAAAGTGGTTTAAAATAGAAGACAGTTTTTGCCAAAAGAGCAGTAGGTTGGATTCTACCTATGCTTCAGCTGTACATGGCTTAGACTGCTAGACTGACTCTGGGGCACTGTGTGACTTTAAAAAAAAATACTCTGGCCAAATACTTTTTTGCAATAACACATTTTCATGTATATAAAGCATGAAAACATTTTCAAATTTAGAAATAAATGTAACCTTTTTTTTTCTGTAAGAGACTGTATAAACATTACTATTGCTTGATTTAAATAATTCTAGCCAAAGTTCTTTCAGGTGTTGAAAATAACTTTTTTGGTTCAAAGTTTGTACCAAAGAAATTCAACAAAAAATTTAATTCTTGAGTTTGACTTTTGTAAGGTACACACGGATTCTGATGAAGGACATTGACATCCTCAATTCTTCTGGAAAAACAGACAAGATGCGTCTGTTGAACATCCTGATGCAGCTGCGAAAGTGCTGCAACCACCCATACCTGTTTGATGGGGCCGAGCCTGGGCCTCCTTACACCACAGACACTCATCTAGTCACCAACAGCGGCAAGATGGTGGCCTTGGACAAACTGCTTCCCAAAGTCCAGGAGCAAGGTTTGATACCCTTTATGATCATGTTAGGATTTTACTGAAGTGGATCCAGAATAAGAAGTGTGATAACAGCAAAATAACGCTCAGACTAGCTGATCTGAAGCTGATGCGGTTAAAATGGCAACGGATATCATCATTGTTTTTAAGGAAATTAAGCCAATGCCATTTACTGTGATTTACTTCGATTGCAGAGAATTGTGTATAAGGACTAATTCATTCTACATGGATGCTTCTAATCTGTAAAGATAAAACTTTCAAAGACATCTTTTACTTCATTAATACATTATGATTGAACTTGGGGGATTTTAAATATTAGAAAGCTAAGTGTATTTGGTCTGATGTTTCTTGTGGGTTGTAGTATATAAAAAGAGCCAAATGGGGAGTAAAAATAATTTGCCATAAATAAACGGGTCGTTTCTTTATAAGATAGTATGAGGAACTCGGTAAATTAATCAAAATCTAGTCATGTGGTTCTAAAGCTAGTGGGGCAAAAAA
Source organism: Novumbra hubbsi (assembly GCA_016801125.1). NCBI lineage: Eukaryota > Metazoa > Chordata > Actinopteri > Esociformes > Umbridae > Novumbra > Novumbra hubbsi. The sequence goes on from JACXGK010000679.1 coordinate 75,642, forward strand.
GTATTTAGTCAGCCACCAATTGTGCAAGTTCTCCCACTGAAAAAGATGAGAGAGGCCTGTAATTTTCATCACAGGTACACTTCAACTATGGCAGACAAAATGAGAAAATTTGCTAATTAGGGTGGAAAATAAGTATTTGGTCACCTACAAACAAGCAAGATTTCTGGCTCTCACAGACCTGTAACTTCTCCTTTAAGAGGCTCCTCTGTCCTCCACTCGTTACCTGTATTAATGGCACCTGTTTGAACTTGTTATCAGTATAAAAGACTGTCCACAACCTCAAACAGACACACTCTAAACTCCACTATGGCCAAGACCAAAGATCTGTCAAAGGACACCAGAAACAAAATTGTAGACGTGCACCAGGCTGGGAAGACTGAATCTGCAATAGGTAAGCAGCTTGGTGTGAAGAAATCAACTGGGGGAGCAATTATTAGGAAATGGAAGACATACAAGACCACTGATAATCTCCCTCGATCTGGGGCTCCACGCAAGATCTCACCCCGTGGGGTCAAAATGATCACAAGAACGGTAAGCAAAAATCCCAGAACCACACGGGGGGACCTAGTGAATGACCTGCAGAGAGCTGGGACCAAAGTAACAAAGCCTACCATCAGTAAAACACTACGCAGCCAGGGACTCAAATCCTACAGTGCCAGACGTGTCCCCCTGCTGAAGCCAGTAAATGTCCAGGCCCGTCTGAAGTTCGCTAGAGAGCATTTGGATGATCCAGAAGAAGATTGGGAGAATGTCATGTGGTCAGATGAAACCAAAATAGAACTTTTTGGTAAAAACTCAACTCGTCATGTTTGGAGGACAAAGAATGCTGAGTTGCATCCAAAGAACACCATACCTACTGTGAACATGGGGGGTGGAAACATCATGCTTTGGGGCTGTTTTTCTGCAAAGGGACCAGGACGACTGATCCGTGTAAAGGACAGAATGAATGGGGCCATGTATCGTGAGATTTTGAGTGAAAACCTCCTTTCATCAGCTAGGGCATTGAAGATGAAACAGGGCTGGGTCTTTCAGCATGACAATGATCCGAAACACACCGCCCGGGCAACGAAGGAGTGGCTTCGTAAGAAGCATTTCAGGGTCCTGGAGTGGCCTAGCCAGTCTCCAGATCTCATACCCATAGAAAATCTTTGGAGGGAGTTGAAAGTCTGTGTTGCCCAGCAACAGCCCCAAAACATCACTGCTCTAGAGGAGATCTGCATGGAGGAATGGGCCAAAATACCAGCAACAGTGTGTGAAAACCTTGTGAAGACTTACAGAAAACGTTTGACCTCTGTCATTGCCAACAAAGGGCATACAACAAAGTATTGAGATAAACTTTAGTTATTGACCAAATACTTATTTTCAACCATAATGTGCAATTAAATTCATAAAAAATCCTACAATGTGATTTTCTGGATTTCTTTTTCTCATTTTGTCTGTCATAATTGAAATGTACATATGATGAAAATTACAAGCCTCTCTCATCTTTTTCAGTGGGAGAACTTGCACAATTGGTGGCTGACTAAATACTTTTTTGCCCCACTGTATTTCAACTTATTAAATTTATTTCAGCCACTTTTGTAATTTCTCCCAGAATAAAGTGCTTGTATAGCAGAAATTGTGTAAGGTAACTAAAACTTAACAGGACACAGCAGTCCCAGATGATATAAATCACATTTCAAAGCAAGTCTCCGTGAATTTAAACAATAAAGGATTCACTCATGCAGTGATTTATGCCTGATTTGATCCCAAAACCTCATCTTAGATCCTGTTTTATTCTACCTTGTGCAATTGAGAACCTTACCCTGACCAAAAATCAGAAAAACAAATCCAAACCAAATCATTTTTCATTGAACTGTAGATACTGGTGTCCAAATAATATTAATATAATAATTTTTCGTTTTCAAAAGTAGACAAGAAATATAATCCTACCAGATTTAATTAGACTTTGGTGATTTTTTTACTTTTCTTTTTTTGTCATACCAGTCAAAATTATGGACACACCTACTCATTAAAGGCAGTTTTTTTGTTTTGACTGTTTTTCACATTGTAGATTAAATAAGACATCAAAACTGTGACACCATGAAATAACATATGGAACATGTAGTAACCAAAAATGTGTTAAACTAATTAAAATACATATATTTTATGTAAGGATTTATGGACTATGCTGTTTAGTCTTCGCTTATTTGAGCTGTTTTTATCCATAATATTTCCTAGTTAATTTAGCTTTCCAGTTGACTACATCTTAGAGTGTGCAAAGTTATCATCAAGGCAAAGAATCTCCAATAGGAAATGCATGCTTTCATTTGTCTTTCTTTATGGTCTGGGTGTCTTGACTATTATTCAACAATGTGGAAAAAGTGCCCTTGAATGTGTAGGTGTGTCTAAACGTTTGACTGGTACTGTTTTGTGAAAAAGTCTACTGGTGATTTGTCAGAAGATAGACCAGACCATCCATACATAGGAACAGATATCTTTCTTATAGATATGATCTAAGCGAAGCAAGTATGTGGGTGTCCAATCTCTCCAACAGAAGGAAATGATCAGTGCTCTCCATGGCAGGACTAATGTCAAGAAGTGCGAGGATAAACACAGAACCTTGGTCTGATGCCATCACCACCTTCCGTACTATGATTTGGACTATAACTAGGCTGGAGTGTTACCTAAATATGATTTTTCATAAATGAATGCATTAAGTTGCTGGGAAAGCCTAGAAGAGCGTCACAAATTATTGCCCGAGTATTTATATTGCAGTAAAAAAGATATGATTGTGGTAATTTGTGGGTCTTCAAATATTTTGGGTTAGGGTTAGAACCTACTGAGTCAGCAATGGTGCCATTTGGAGATGGTCATTGGACCTTTCCATGTGAATATTAAAGTTTATTATTTGTCATGACAACAACGTCTGATAGGGCCAGGTACTAATCAAGGAAAGCTCAGTACTGACCAGGTCTGGTAATAGTAGCTATGAAATGTGATTGTAGAGTATGCATAACTTTCATTACTAATACCTAAATACAGAAAAGCAGTAATTTGTTTGAGCAACACCAAAATGTATGTTTGGTGTCATAAATATTAGAAACTCCTCTCCCTTTGTGGGATGCCCCGGGATATGGTAACTAGTTTAACCAAGGGGACAGAACTTATTTAGGGTAGTCCATTCATCATGCTTAGGCAGGGTTTCACACAGACACAGTCACTGTCACATCCAGTTTATGATCAGTGTTTTAACTATGGTGGTCTTTGAAGCAAGAGATCAACCATAATTTTGAAATGCGGTTATTGCATTTATATTGCAAATGTGAATGCCACCTTTTACATTTGCTCAACTTAGAACAAGTAACAGTTTCTAATGGAGGAAACTAGGCTGACTACTCTGGTTAAGATGATTAAGCTAGCAGCCTGCTGCTTGACCTACACACTGTCTCTGAAATTCGGCGGACCTACTCACTAGCCTACAGATAGACCTTTTTATGCTCCTGGATAAAAGAAGAGCATCACTCCAGGATTTCACTCTTTAGCGGGTCAGACTTGCCTCTGTTTATGGGAGTTCCAATGGGATTCTACAAATCCTCTTGCAACTGTCAGAACTCCATTTTCAGACATTTAGCAGATCACATCACAACCCATAACCTGGAGGGACTAGAGACAATAACTTGATGCAGACACATCTTTATAGCTAGTTTGCATGCTGAAGCATTGTTCTGCTTTGTCAAGTCTGACGGTTTTGTCAGTGACAACACGAATAACTGTCTTTATACTCTATACTTGCGGGTTGTAGAGTGGCAGCCCCAACCTCAGATTGGCCTCTGTGTAAGTAGCCCTACCCCCTGGCAAACATGTATGATCGCTGGCTGATTCTCCAGTCTCATATTGAGGGAAATAGAGTCAACGACGACTAGGGCTTTCTGGTTCTGAGTGCTACTATTAGAATGTGTCTGCTGCTCAAATCCCTTAAGAGACAACTCAGGCTCTGAGTCTGACACATCTAATGGGTAAAACTGGTTAAGAGTCTCAGTCAGCTCAAAGAGCAACGAGGGCTTAGAAGGTTGACAGCATTTCTTTCAAGTACCATGATAAAACTGTAAGAACTGTGCAGGGTTGTTTACACTACATCTACCATTTCCACCTGTTAGCACAGGCACTGTTTTGTCCTAAGAGAACACTTGCCTGAAATTGCATCTGAAGTGTTAGAACACAATAATAGTTTTATTTAGATGAGCGAGACTTGTTGACAGGTTTGTGTGACAATTGCACTTTTTTTAAGTGCAAACGAGGTGAAAATGTCGTGCATCAACCTCCGAGGTAATCTGGGACACTTTTTCAACAGATGCTTCCTGCGGCTACGGATGTCTAAAGACAATGTCTTGCTTTGTATGTCTTTTCTGTTTAATAACTGAATCAGGAAAATAATATTATGTTGTTGGGAAGCAACTAAAAACATTGATAGAGAAACTATATCACTATTGCCAGCAACACCACTTGTTCAGACAGAGAGCGCTATGTTAGTTACACGGTAAACAACATTGTCAGGGAGTTTATACGTCTTCCGGTTTAATAGGTTGGCTAAAGCGCTGCACGCACATGTGAATAGGCTGTTTTCCAGAAGATAATAGTTAAAGAACAGTTAGAAGAACTGAAATGAGATGCAGTAGTGTTACTTATGCTTCGACTTAACAGTGTTAAGTAGCTCCATATACACTCTATGGCACAAGCTGGGTCCAAAATTTACTTTTTATCTTATCAGCCAAGGCAGCTGGTAGATGAAAACATTTCCAGGCCAAAAATGTATTGCATTTTGCAATTGCAATTTACCATTAGTAGTATTTAGCATCTCATCTTGATCTCGCATGTGATTCTCAATCAATATAATAGTAGTGTGCAGTAATAAAGGTAGTAACATTTACTTTATGCAGAAATATTATTTCAACTGTTTCAACAAGAAAGTGTATCACATTAGAATGAATACATTCAGTGGTAGGCATATTCGCATGAAGCGCAAGAAGGAATTATTAAGGATTTAATATATAAAATAATATAAATTAAAAAATATTATTTCTTATCTAAAGTATTAACAATGCAGTGGCCAACGAGTTAACAAAACAATTAAATGAAATTAACAAGGTGGGTAACATGCTCTTTGGTGGGTGCTGGGTAATATTTTATACTGTAAAACACAACATGTTAAATCAACTTGATTGCACATCCATTCGAAATCCAAATAGGGTCTCGCTTTCTTGGCCATGGCATGTGCGGATTGGAAAAGTGTAGTAATTTCTTTGCGGTAGCATTAAACAGTTTTATTAGGGCCTTTACTGATGTGGTAGCCTGGAGGGGTAGAGACTGCCGTGGCAACCGACGTGCAATCACAGTGACATTGTGAGCACTTGTGAAATAATGTGTTCTCCTTTTTCATTGTTGTAGTGCACTGTTTCTCAACCTTTTTTGGTCCAGCGCCCCCTAGCCATTATTTAGGTTCCTTAACGCCCCCCATCAAATAACATGTAGGCTAATAGCCCTGAATATTAATTATTATTATTTGTATTATTGTTATGGTTATTATTGTTGTTACTATTGTTAAAAAAATATATTATTGAATGACAAACAACAGAAGTGTGTTTCTCAGGGAACAAAAGTGCCATGTGAATAGAAATTGTATCTAGAAGGTGTATAAAAGAATTTAACTGTTTAAAATGTGACATTCAACTCAAAATAGGTAACAGCAGCTAATCAGATTGGCTAGAAATGTAACATTCAAACTTTAATTTGTTATCACAAACCGCATCCAATCAGAAACAGTTAGCAATTTCACATTTAAATCTAAATTATACCAGACGTGTGTGTTTTATCGCCTTACTTGAAAAATCTTGTTCACACAATAAACACATTGGTCACAAGTTGTTGATTGGTTGGAGGAAGTACAAAGCAATAACTGAGGTATTCAATTAAATACCAAATGCATGTGTTATGTTTCTGTGCCATTTTTCTGATATGTTGCTTTTGAATACCATTTAAAATTTAATTTAAGACCATTCCCACAACAACACCCCATCCAAACATAATCGCACTAATTCGACTGATGTGCCCACCGTTGTTAGAGCAGCAAACCTACCGCTAACAATATAGTGTACTTCGCGGGACAGTCATCTGTAATATACCCAAAAAGATCTGATCAATACCGGGCATTTTTTGGAGGCTTTTTGCAGCATTTTGGTTGTTTTTGCATTTCTCACTCTTCATATGGGATTCCACAAATGTACTTCCTGTTGTGCCACGTTTTAAAAATTTCTTGCAAAAAAACAATCTGCTTCATTTTCTTTACTTTAACAAGATTTCAACCATGAAGTTGCTGTTGTTTAACCACTTCTGAGTTTCACTTTCCCATGCTACCTGCAGGAAGATTGGCAGTCAATCTCTACTATGTAGCTAGCTAAATTAGCTAGCTATCTTGCGGTTGTTTAGCCACTTCTGAGTTTCACTTTCCCATGCTACCTGCAGGAAGATTGGCAGTCAATCTCTACTATGTAGCTAGCTAAATTAGCTAGCTATCTTGCTGTTGTTTAGCCACTTCTGAGTTTCACTTTCCCATGCTACCTGCAGGAAGATTAGCAGTCAATCTCTACTAACTGTCTCCAACAGTTTTTGGAGAAAAGCATCCAATGTCTTGTTGACATTTAACATAATGAATGCTGCGCGACCAGAGCACACATAATTTTTTTGCGTCACATCTTTACAATGTTAACAGAACTTTTAAGACCTTTAAAAATAGTATATAAGACAAGTGAATACTTTTGAATTTAGTTAAATCCATGTATTGGAAACCCTGTATTTCATGTTATATTTTTTCACATTTTATTTTATTCATAGCGTTAAATTAAATTAAGGATGAATTATGTTAAGGTTTAATAAAGACTTTAAAGTTAACGACAAGACCAATTTATAAAGCTGCAGAGAAAAGTTGCAACAGTGTCTCAGTTGAACTTATGCTGGCTGACGGTGTTTCTGTGATCCGTTGTCAGGTGTTAATGTTTTATTGTGTAGGTTAGATTGTGTTCACATGCTTTGTCAATGTTGTATTGCAGTATTGTCCACAAAGCCACTTGCATTGAATTGTGTTTAAATGTGCGTCAGGATGCTGGGTGCTAAATTGCTTTCAGGGGAAATCCAACAGTGGAATATCCCTCTTAATATCACAGTGGTTACACATTTACAAGGTGTTCACAGAGTATCCCTCAGAGAAATTAACACTTTTAAGAGAAAGAAATTATTCCACAGGTAATAACAAGAAAAAGATCGTCCATTTTACAGAGTTTACCCAGTAAACGCCATTCCGGTGAAATCTTATAGATACTCTGGCGTCCCGTTCCCGTGAAGGCAGCACACGCCACAAAAAGCTGACAGAAACATTGCAGAGAAGAAGAGTTACGTCCATTTGCATGAACTGGCAGGTTTTATAAGGCAGACCATAGTTTTTTGCAGATAGTTGAAAGCTCCTATTGTCGTGAATCTTCGTTGTTAACTGGCCTATACAAACACCCTCCTACACCAGCTCAACGCCCTCCTTATCAAAATATTACATCCCTGTTGTCTTCTGAACGCCCCCGTTGAGGAACACTTTTGTACTGCCAACAACGAAGGAATTGCCTCTGTGCTTTTTGTTTTCGTTGACACAACACACACTACAAAACATAACCCCCTCCTCAAACTCCAGCCACGTTTTTGGAACGCCTTAATTGTATCGCTATCTTTCACAGCAGTTCCTCTTTATTTTCGGTGGATGAGATGAGCTTCTGTGCCGAAAGCGGGGTCTATGAAGACATGATTTGACAAGGTTGGTGTGGAGGAACTTGAGTGACCTCCACTGAGCCTTGACCTCAACCGCATTGAACACCTTTGGGATGAATTGGAATGGCGATTAAGAGCTAGTTCATCAACATCTAGTCCAACATCAGTGCCTGTCCTCACAAATCCTCTTTTGGATGAATGGGCACAAATTCCCACAGAGACTCTACAAAATTTTGTGTAAAGCCTTCCTAGAAGAGTGGTGGCTGTTAAATCTCCAAAGGGGCGGGCAGCTCTGTATTAATGCCCATGGTTTTGAAATGTCCAACAAGCTAAGGTGGGATGGTTGGGTGTCCACCTGCTTTTGTCCATGCAGTGTAGGTTCAGAAAAAGTCACGGTTAAGGTGTGAGGCAGAACCAAACACAGACATTTTCAAAATAAACAGTGAATTTAATCCAATGACACAAAACGAACTGTAAACGTAAAGTAAAGGTGCTGTATGGACACAGCAAACGGAACTAAACAACTTACAAAAAACGTGCAGCGTATCCACATTGAATTGGAATTAAATGAACACAGGACTGTGAACGTTGTGAGACACAACCAATAAACCACACCCGAGTGTGGAACAGCTCAGTCTAAGTAGGCTCCCCAATCAGAGGCAACTGAACACATCTGCTCTGACTGGGGAGCCCACAGCGGCATAGAGAAGGCTAGAGGCCTCTCTATGTGTCATGTCCTGACTGGGGGTGAGCCCCAAGGCACAGAGAAGGCTTGGGGCCCAAGCCAGGACATGACACACGTTGATGAATGACCAAACTTACACGTTGATAAATGTGTAAATATAGAATTTAACATTGATAATAGCTAAACTAATTCCTTCTTCTTGTTCATTCCCTAATAAAATGCCACACAAGTGCTGGCATGAATAAAGTCTAGTGCCTGTTTGATGATATTGATGACAACACTTAGAAATTCATTTGGAATGCTATTATTTAAACAACAAATGGTTTAACATAAAAATGATTCTAAGACTGTTTAAATGGTAAGCAAATTTTCTAATCGTCACTTTCCTAGTAGGATGTTCTGTTACCTAATGGAAAAACTGTGCTTTTGTCTCATTGGTTGCCAGGGTCTAGAGTTCTCATCTTCAGCCAGATGACCAGGGTCCTTGACATTCTTGAGGACTACTGCATGTGGAGAGGTTATGAGTACTGCCGTCTAGATGGGAACACTCCACATGAAGCCAGACAGGTACTGGGCATGTCTTCAGCTGATCAGGAAACCATAAGCAGTTGTAGTGGAACAGTAAGGTTCAGTGTAGCTTAATTGGTATAGCAGGGAGCTTGCCAGGATTGTGGGTTTAATTCCTATAAGACCGAAGGGCTATGAAAATATATGCAACCATTGTTGTCAACTTTGATAAAATGTCTGCTAAATTACTTTAATATACAGATTTAATAGTTCACTCAACCAACCAATGGTATGTTTTGTTGTTGCTCAATATCTATGGTTCATCTCCTTCTACATGCCAATTCTTACAATTTTCTCTGTGTAAAGGTTATTTATGTCAACAACATAAAAAAGGTATTATAGACATTATGTCTGACTAATGGATTGGTGTTTTCTGGCCATGTTTATAGGAAGCCATAGAGGCCTATAATGCTGAAAACAGTATCAAGTTTATTTTTATGTTGAGCACCAGAGCTGGAGGTCTGGGCATCAACCTGGCAACGGCAGATGTCGTCATTCTGTATGACTCTGACTGGAATCCCCAAGTGGACCTACAAGCAATGGTTAGAGAAACATTTCAGCTGTGTTCCTTAGAACAGTACCTACATATGAAGTGTTTGGAAAATATATATATACAGTATCTCACAAAAGTGAGTACACCCCTCAAAATTTTTTAAATATTTGATTATATCTTTTCATGTGACAACACTGAAGACATGGGACTTTGATCCAATGTAGTGAGTGTACAGCTTGTATAACAGTGTACATTTGCTGTCCCCTCACATTAACTCAACACACAGCCATTAATGTCTACACCGCTGGCAACAAGTGAGCCAAAGTGAGTACACTCCTAAGTGAAATTTGAGGGGTGTACTCACTTTTGTGAGATACTGTATATACAGTGGGGAGAACAAGTATTTGATACACTGCCGATTTTGCAGGTTTTCCTACTTACAAAGCATGTAGAGGTCTGTAATTTTTATCATAGGTACACTTCAACTGTGAGAGACGGAATCTAAAACAGAAATCCAGAAAATCACATTTTATGATTTTTGAGTAATTAATTAGCTACTTATGTCATGCAATAAAATGCTAATTAATTACATTATAAATAAAATATGATTTTCTGGATTTTTGTTTTAGATTCCGTCTCTCACAGTTGAAGTGTGGGTACAAATACTTATGTCATGCAAAAAACTGCTAATGAATTACTTAAAAATCATACTTCAAATTTCTGTTTTAGATTCTGTCCCTCACAGTTGATGTGTACCTATGATAAAAATGACAGACCTCTACATGCTTTGTAAGTAGGAAAACCTGCAAAATCGGCAGTGTTTCAAATACTTGTTCTCCCCACTGTATATACACACCTGTAGGTTGTGCATTACAATTATATAATAATAATAATAATGATGTTAGTTTATAACACTGGCTTGCTCTTTCTACAAACAGTGTGTTTGTTTTTGGCTCTTTAGGACAGGGCTCATAGAATTGGTCAGAAGAAACCAGTGCGCGTATTTCGCCTCATCACTGATAATACAGTCGAAGAGAGGATTGTAGAGAGAGCTGAAATGAAATTGAGACTAGACTCCATTGTTATACAACAAGGTACTTGGCCTGGTTTTGATTGGTACCTTCCTAGTTTGTCTTGATGTTTTGTCTTGGCTTTCAAATCCCTTACATTTGGCTTTTTAAATTAAAAAGCCATGTGAAAAATATAGGACACCCTATGAAAACCTTTGTCTTTTTCAACATATGGATCTTCATTTTAACAATATTGAGAGTTGGAGGTAAATAAAACTAATAAAACTGGAGAAATGTATTTTCAAAATTATTTGTGAAATGTACCTAATAGAAATGCAATTTCTATTAATAGAAATAGAAATGCAATTTCTATTAGGACGAAGATAGAACACCCCCACATTGATTCACTGCTTAAAATGCGTAACATTTCAATCAGGTGCAAAAGATTAGAAGATAGTTAGAGAGGATTGTGAAGGAGCCTGTTTTATTTAAACCTCAGACATTTAGTTTGCTCTTGATTGTTGAAGTGGGTGAATTCATCATGGTAAGATCAAAACAGCTCTCGGAGGCCTTCAGAAAGAAGTTTGTAGATGCATATGAGTCTGGGAAGAGAATTAAAAAAATCTCCAAACAATTCAAAATCAGCCATTCCCCTGTCCGGAAAATAATTTTCAAGTGAATAACATTTAAAACAACTGCCAACATGTTTTCCTAGCACGTTCAGCCCAAGAGCAGACTGCAAGATGCTTAAATAAGTCCCTAACAATCCTAATATGTAATCTTGGGACCTACAGGTAGCTCTTGCCACAGTTGATGTCAAGGTACATGCATCTACTATAAGAAAGAGAAGGGAGGTGTGCAAGGAAGATACCCTTAATGTAAAAAAAACCCATAAGGGCAATGGAAAAATTTGCATGTGGACAGATGAATCCAATGTAGAATGGACAGCATTTCAACACAAGAACATCATACCAACTGTGAAGCATGAGGTGTAAATGTCATGGTTTGGGTCTGCTTCACTATAAGCAGGGCCTGGCCAGCTCACATAGAAACCACTATGAATTCTTCATTGTATCAGAGGTTGCTTGAGGAAAATATAAGACCATCTCTCTGAACATTAAACTAAAGTGTTTGTGGACTATGCAACATGACCCAACACATTACAGTGAATTCACCAATGATTGTCTCAAAAGAAAGAAATGGAGAGTTCTGGAATGACCAAGTCAAAGCCCCTATCTAAACCTATTGAACTGCTTTGGGGTTATTTGAAATGGGCTGTGCATGCAAGAAACCCCTCAAACATTACAAAGCTGAAAACATTCTGCATGGAGGAGTGGGAAAAAGGTTCTCCCAGTCAATGTCAGAGACTGGTAGACAGTTATAAGAAACGTCTTATTGAGGTTATTTCAGCCAAAGGGGGCAATGCCAGCTATTAGGGAATAGGGTGTCCTGACTTTTTCCTCAGGAGGAAATGCGATCCTTGTAAATCTTTCGTTAACTAAATGATATCTTGGTTAAAATGTCATTGTTTTTGGTTAAATTGCATCACCTTTATCTATAGATATGGTCTGAAAGAAGAACAAATATTGATATGTCCATATTTCTTAAAATAAACTAAATATTTCATGGGGTGTCCTACATTTTTCACATGACTGTATTTGTAAGTGGCTTCTGTTGGGTCTTGTACTTTCACTACCCTATCCCTACTACTTTTCATGTTTTTACTTCACAGGGAGGCTAATCGAGCAATCCAACAAGCTGGGAAAGGATGAGATGCTGCAAATGATCAGACATGGGGCTACTCATGTTTTTGCCTCCAAAGACAATGAGCTCACAGACGAAGACATAAACACCATTTTAGAACGGGGGGCAAAGAAGGTGAGTGAAGACCATGTGAGGACAATGTTTGGTTGACAGACTGGCTTCTGTGTTCTCTGTGCTCATCTGTCCATTTGGCTTATGTTAGACAGCAGAAATGAACGAGCGCATGAAGTCTCTGGGAGAGAGCTCCCTCAGGAACTTTACTGTGGATACCGGCGGAGCAGAAACCAGCCTCTACAACTTTGAAGGGGAAGACTACAGAGAGAAGCAAAAGGTGTCAAATTACTACATGCTTTGTCATGACTCAGGACCTGCATAGCATCAAGCAGCTTGATATGGTACTTTACTTTGATTAGCTAGTTCCGTTCAGGTTAAATTTCCGAGTTTTGTTTATACTGTGTCACAACATTAGACATGACTTTAGTGATTCATAGATGTTAAGAGTACACTAACCATGAAATGAGGTGAGCACATGTCATGAACTGATCGAAGACTAAGGCTACAACTATTTAATATTTTGATAATTGATAAATTTGTTGACTAACTATTTAACCAATTAATTGAATATACACTGCTAAAACAAATTAAGGAAACACGTAAATCACACATCTGGTCTCGATGAACAAGATCTATTAAATCTTCACTGTACATTGTGATATTCATTGAGAACAAAATGACATAACAACTATCAATGGAAACCAGAATCACCAACTGATTTAGGGCTGGATTCAAACTCCTGGACAGTCTGTGGCACTACTTGGCGGAGGCCACTGATACATAATGTCCCAGAGGGTTTTTGTTATCCAGGAACAGGCTACACACTCTGTTCCTCCTGCATCAGGAGGAACTTAGGGCCCACAGCACCAGCGAAGGTTTGACAATTGGTCTGAGGATATCCTCCTGGGACCTAACAGTAAGTCTGAGTACTGTTGGCTAACACATGGAGGTGACCCACCGCTAAACCGATCATGCTGAATGATGTTGCAGGCAGCATAACGTTCACCACAGCATCTCAAGTCTCTTGCAATTTATGCAGGTACTTCATTTGTTTTTCCTCATGTTGCACAAAACAACTTGAGATTGCAATTTAGACAGAAAACGCATATTAGTTAAATCTCATACAATGTGTATACAATGACTTGGCATTAAGTTCTGTTCCGCTGGGATAACTCATTGCCATCGCATGATCATGTATATAATACTACCAATAATAACATAACCATAATATTATTTATAGCAATCCCCATAGGCAATGAGCAAGATGCACAATACCGATCCCCTCCACAAAATTAAGCAGAACCAAACTGGTGGAGGCAGGTGTGGTGGGTGGATTTGCACCCTCATGCTACAACCATGTCTCCAAAAACGTGGAATGCAGCGTAAAATAAAAAAAATAGAATGTGCCAAATGTTTTCAATAGATGACAGGTCTGGACTGCAGCCAAGTCCAGTTTAGCACCCAGGCTCTTTTACTACGGAGTCATGCTGTTGAAATACATGCAGAAAGTGGTTTGGCGTTATCTTGCTGAAATATGCAAGGCCTTTCCTGAAAGCGACTCTTTCTGGATGGAAGTGTATGTTGCTCCAAATATTGTACATATTAATGTTGCCTTCACAGAAGTCACCCAATCATATGCACTAATGCACCCCCATACCATCACAGAGGTTGGCTTTTGAACTGTGCACTAAAAACAAGCCACACGATCCATGATTCCCCAAAATAATTTCACATTTTGATTTGTCAGAACACAGGAGAGTTTGCCACTTCGCCTCCGTCCACCTTAAATGTGCTCCGGTCCATAGAATGCAGCAGTGTCACTGGATCTTATTTACATATGGTTTCTTCTTTGCCTTGTAGAGTTTAAACTTGCATTTGTGGATGTCGTAGCATACTGTGTTCACAGACAATGGTTTTCTGGGGGTTTCCTGTGCCCAAGCAGTAATTTCCACTACAGAATAGTTTTTTTGTTTTTTCTTATTGCAATATTGTTTTTCAGCTTGTTTGTCCCTTGTGTATTGAGATTTCTCAAGATTCCCCTGAATCTGTTAATAATATGATGTACCTTAAATTAAGATCCCTAAACGTTTTGCATATTAACGATGAGAAGTTTGATTCTGTAATTGCTGCACTATTTTGCCTGCGTAAATCTTTCAGAGTCGTATACCCCTCACCATCCTCACTCCTGAGTTATCCTCGCTGTGAAGCGTTTTTTATACCCAGCCATGTTACTGAACTGTTGCCAGTTATCCCAATTAGTTGTAAGATGTTTCACCAGGTAATTCTTTTTTATTATACAACTTATTTTGTTGCATATGTCCCAGCCGTGGCCATATATTTTTCAAGGAACAATACAATTTTTCATTTTCAACATTTGACAATGCTATTAATGTTAATTCAAGATTAATAACGGCTTGTTGTGAAAAATGTCTCCATTGACATTTCAGAACAACTCAAGGAAATCGTTTTTTCCCCAAAATGTTAATGTGGGTCAAACTATTCCTTTAAGTTTTGCATATGTGCAAGAAATATAAATACAGCCTCTCTTGTTGACTCCCTTATTGACTTTTACTAGCGGTTTCTTTTGCTGTTTTCTGATTTGCTCAGAGATTGCGATTACAGTCTAGTGTTTGAGCAATGCCAATGGCTAAAAGCCAAGCGCTGACCTTGGGTGGTCAACAAAACACAGCATAAGGTTAGTTAGCAATTAGAGGTAAGACAAATGCTGAGTGATCACATGGCGATGTCACGTGTCTCCTTTTTGAAGCTTCTTGAGTACTTTAAATCTACTGTGAAAAAAAAAACACAGTGGACTAAACTACTTATGAACAGCCTATGCGCCAGTTGTAGGTCAAATTAATCTTAATTGCTGACTTTTAATTATGCCTTTCTGATGCACAGCCGGCAGAAGGTAGTTCTTTGTACTGGTGAGCAGTGGGGTCGATAAAGCAGATTTGGATTATCTTTCATCAGTTTAAATCTCCAGTTTGAAAACAAAGGGTTTATTGTAGGCTACATCGGCTTTACTGATAGACAAAGAGCTGGGGATAAAACACTAACAGTATGTTGTAGCGACTCAATGAAAATAGATTTGTCAACTGTCAAAAGCTCCAGTTAATTCCTGCACATTTACTTTGACTTTACCCCCCGTATAGCAGTTGTACCACCAGAGCAAAACCGAAACGCAAAGAAACAAAAACTTTGTGTCTTCTTTGTATTCATGCAGTCCTTTGCATCTCATTCCAAAAACATAACAAGAGGGATGGGTACATTTCATAGCCAAAAGCTTGAGCCACACAAATGTCCTTGTTCCATCAGGTAGTAGGCGACCCACCGATCAGGTAGTAGGTGACCCACTCCATATAAGCAAACGTATGCTAATGTTGTGCTACCTGCAGACTTTTAGGGCTTTAGTAAGTCTAACAGTGACAGCCCAGTGTGAAAGTTTTGTAGTACCTTGTTAGAAACATGCCTTTGTGATGAGAGTCACACAACTAGGCATCTCAGGATTATTCCAGTTTTTTCCCCAATTCTCTGATATCAAATTTGTTATCAAGTGCCTGCCACATCACAACTCCCAGCAGACTCGGGATAGTCGATGTTGACATATGTGTCCATCCTCCGAGAGACATGCTTGATGTGGTTCTTGTTTTTATCATGCTGTTCACTCAGCCAGAAAGACTAGAGTGACCACATTTTTAAGTGCTGAAGGGCATGCACTCACTTGTGTTTACCTTGATTGAGCACACAATTTCAGTCACTGGAGCATGACTAGGCAGGGGTTGTTACTTACCCCCCGGAAATCACCCCAGACAGTGGAAATCGCAGTGCCAAACTCGTTTTTGCAATGATGCAATAACTGCAAGCCAATAACTTTAATTCAGGGGCCTCTGACAAAAAAAAGTTTCAGCTGCACAAGATTTCTTAACGTTTTTATACAAGGCGGGGCATTCATTGGTTCAATAATAACAATGTTTTTCATACCAAACCTTGCCTAATCATGGCCTGGTGTTTTTCTGTAGCTGAGTATGATGGAGTTATTCACCTTGTGTCATGGCCTGGTGTTTTTCTGTAGCTGAGTATGATGGAGTGGATCGAGCCTCCTAAAAGAGAGAGGAAAGCCAACTATGCAGTGGATGCCTACTTCAGAGAGGCTCTGCGTGTCAGTGAACCTCGAGCCCCCAAGGTAATGTGCACTCATAGATAAATCACACAAAAACTCCAAGGCCAGCTTCTTTGCATTGCATTTTTGCTTATAATGACATGCTTATTTAAGCACAGTGCCAATGTCCATGGAAGAGTTCCTAGTCAGTAATTTGTCTTATTTTCTCCTTCCAAGTTACTCTGGCCAGTCAGGTCTATGGAAGAAGTGTACATGTTAATCATTATTAATACTGAATGTATTTCAGGCCCCACGTCCCCCAAAACAGCCCAACATTCAGGACTTTCAGTTTTTCCCCCCTCGTCTGTTCGAGCTGCTAGAGATGGAGATCCTTTTTTACAGGAAGACGATTGGCTACAAGGTAAGAGCTGTTAAGATTCCCGTTCAAAACCAAATAAAAGCCTTTCAAGTCAGTGGAGATTTGTTTATTCATTAGCATGAGTCCAGGATGTTGACCTTCCATAGTTCTTACATGTTCTTCTCCATGCATTCTCCTGGTAATCACCAAAGACTATAGGTTTAACACAACCTTTTATGTCAGAATGCATAGGAGGTGGTCAAAGGTAATAGCCAATCAGTACAAAAGGTCCATCCCACAACAAATCCCAGATGGCCTGCTCCTGATCATAAAAAGAGGCATGGACAACCCCCTTAAATTCCCACATCCTGTCCTTTGTTCTTTAGTTCTAATCATAAATTGTGTCAAACTTAAACCATTTCAGTTCCATATTCCAGCAGAGCTTTAGTTAAATTATCTGATGGATAATGAAAGTGTTTTAATGTTGTCTTTGTTAGCTTTAAGCTTAGCAGTATATTTTCCTTAGACTGATTGTTTTTTGCAAAATTTTGCTTGCTGGTACTATTTGATTTGTCCAATTAAAATGTATATTTAAAAACTCTAACTAAGTATTTAGTTGTCTTGGGGTTTCACAGAAACGTGGGAGTAGTAGATAGAGTCCATAGAAGTGTCTCAACTCTTGACGTTTGTGAGAAGCATAAAGTAGCAGACTTAGTTTTCTCTCATCCAGCATCATAGCAAAAGATAGGGCAATTTAGTTTCTTGTCTCTGATGGGAGCGGTGTGTCCGTCCTGTTTCCTCTGCTGTTGCAGGTGCCAAGGAGCTCTGACATTCCCAACTCTGCCCAGGTGCAGAAGGAGGAGCAGAGGAAGATTGACGATGCCGGGCCCCTGAGTCCTGAGGAGACCGAGGAGAAGGAGAAACTTCTTACCCAGGTACTCTGCCAGACTAGACACAATAGTCTTGATTCATTATTTTAGTAACATCCCTTTAGGGTTAGTCCCAAAAAGTGCCAAACTATCATGCATTTTAAGGGTTGTATTTAGCAAGTGCTGTGTTTGTGGTCAATGTTTTGTCTTAGGGTTTCACAAGTTGGAACAAGCGAGATTTCAATCAGTTCATTAAAGCCAATGAGAAATATGGCCGGGATGACATCGACAATATTGCTCGGGAAGTCGAGGGGAAAAGCCCTGAAGAAGTCATTGAATATTCTGGTAAGATAATGGAGGTCATCATCATAATCATTTTCATCTTTTATTTGATTATAATTGTGGTTGCAAATGAGCCATTCTGTTTTAAATAACCATAGTTATTACAAATTATTACTTTTTTCCCTATGTGGCATACTTTTCTTATTATAAATATTACTGTTTTATTTTCCAGCTGTTTTCTGGGAGCGATGTAATGAACTCCAAGATATTGAAAAAATTATGGCCCAGATCGAGCGTGGCGAGTCCCGTATCCAGAGGAGGATCAGCATTAAAAAGGCGCTGGATGCTAAGGTGAACTATTGCAAGTTGTTTTGATTTTCTAAATATTTTTGGATAATTGCTGATAAACAAAATCTGCCATTATCCTTCTTTATGTAGTGATTGTATCTGAATTATATTTTCTATGCTAACATTGGCTGATTATAAGAGAAATGTAAAAAAAACTGAAATGTTGTATTGATTAATTTCAGATTGCAAGATATAAGGCCCCATTCCACCAGTTGAGGATTCAGTATGGAACTAATAAAGGAAAGAATTACACAGAGGAGGAGGACAGGTTCCTGATCTGTATGCTTCATAAGATGGGCTTTGACAAGGAGAATGTCTATGAGGAACTGCGGCAATGTGTCCGGAACGCTCCCCAGTTCAGATTTGACTGGTTCATCAAGTCCCGCACTGCCATGGTACAATATGCCCTGAAAAATGTTACAGTGTTAATGCAGTTCGAACGGGTTAGGTGTGCAAACAAGGACAGTTGAAATGAATCCTGAACTGTATCTGGGATTGTCAAACAACAAAGTTACTAGTGTGTCTTAGTGTCGTAATAATTATACAGCAGATTATAGTACATTTGTTGTGCATTCTTGTTGACAATCTTGTTTGCTTTCCTTCCAAATTTTTTATAGTATATACAGTGGGGCAAAACATATTTAGTCAGCCACCAATTGTGCAAGTTCTCCCACTGAAAAAGATGAGAGAGGCTTGTAATTTTCATCATATGTACACTTCAACTATGACAGACAAAATGAGAAAGAAAATCACATTGTAGGATTTTTTATGAATTTGATTGCAAATTATGGTGGAAAATAAGTATTTGGTCAATAACAAAAGTTTATCTCAATACTTTGTTGTATGCCCTTTGTTGGCAATGACAGAGGTCAAACATTTTCTGTAAGTCTTCACAAGGTTGTCACACACTGTTGCTGGTATTTTGGCCAATTCCTCCATGCAGATGTCCTCTAGAGCAGTGATGTTTTGGGGCTGTTGCTGGGCAACACGGACTTTCAACTCCCTCCAAAGATTTTCTAAGGGGTTGAGATCTGGAGACTGGCTAGACCACTCCAGGACCCTGAAATGCTTCTTACGAAGCCACTCCTTTGTTGCCCGGGCGGTGTGTTTGGGATCATTGTCATGCTGAAAGACCCAGCCACGTTTCAGCTTCAATGCCCTAGCTGATGGAAGGAGGTTTTCACTGAAAATCTCATGATACATGGCCCCATTCATTCTGTCCTTTACACGGATCCGTCGTCCTGGTCCCTGTGCAGCAAAACAGCCCCAAAGCATGATGTTTCCACCCCCATGCTTCACAGTAGGTATGGTGTTCTTTGGATGCAACTCAGCATTCTTTGTCCTCCAAACACGACAAGTTGAGTTTTTACCAAAAAGTTCTATTTTGGTTTCATCTGACCAT
>JACXGK010000680.1:0-70550 GCA_016801125.1 Novumbra hubbsi
CTCCTCCAGGCCCACCCCAGCAGTGCCTCCTCCAGGCCCACCCCAGCAGTGCCTCCTCCAGGCCCACCCCAGCAGTGCCTCCTCCAGGCCCACCCCTGCAGTGCCTCCTCCAGGCCCACCCCAGCAGTGCCTCCTCCAGGCCCACCCCAGCAGGGCCTCCTCCAGACCCACACCAGCAGTGTCTCCTCCAGGCCCACCCCAGCAGTGCCTCCTCCAGGCCCACGCTACCAACCTCCTCCAGGCCCACATACAATATGTGTTGACTTATGCGTTCATGTATTTACGCCTACATATTCGTGCATATGGCATACAGGTCTTAAGAGATGGCGCTGCACACACACACACACACACACACTGACACACGCTGTCAGTCACACAGACAGTGTAAAGTTCAACCAGCAGCTCGTAATGGACATAAAAGAACAAAGAATTATATCCTCCACAAACCATCGCCACTCTCCTGACTACCATTTTGAACAACCCCAGAATTCTGGATTTCACATTCTCCCGGAGACACCAATTTCTCACCCCTCAAAACCAAAAGAAATAAATAGTGATGAAATAGTAACAAGCCATTCTTCCCACGATGAGGAACAACAATGTGTCAGGATGTGAAGAGAAATGACACTGTTTCTTCTCCCCGGCTCCTTTGTGGGGAGACACACCCTCTCACTCGCCCCGTCTTGCTGGGGACTTGGAGAGTTTCGCCAGGTGTGAGACATCCTCTCTGTCTTCTCAGTTTCTGCACCTGTCCAATCTGTCCCCAGGCTGTGATGCAGACATTGTCAGTTCACAACAACAGTCACATGCAGTAAGACGGATTACATGAGGTTGGACTCAATATCATTTTAAAGGACTCAAATAGGGAACAATTTAGCAACTTCATTTTATGGAATCATAATTTGACTTGTTTCAACTGTCACCAAGTTAGAGCGGAGAGACTTACAACACACGAGTTAGTGTGGGCCAACCGACATTCAGCTAGAGTGGTCTATAAGGATTAAAATCAGTCTACAAATAATGTTTCAGAGTGTACTTGGTTTTATATTGTGCAGTTAAACTCACATATAATTTCACAAATCTGGCTGTGTGTAAATGCATGGCAGTTAGTGAATACATTGTAATGCAGTTTTCATTGTAACGCAAGTTGACATTTAGTGCAACATTTTTGCATGTGGCAGAAACCGTAAAGAGCAGTTTCATTCTTTATTTATTTATTGAACCGTTATTTTGACATGCAGTCATGCTGAGGGACTGCAACGATGACATTGGACCTGCGGGTGACCTGCACACATGGCCGGCCGTAGCCTTCCGGGGGCCCTAGCCAAGACTTAAGTGGGCCCCCTCCTGCATGCAATTCTATACTGCAATTTTCACAATTTTGTCATACAGTGAAGAAACATTTCGTTTTTTTCAGCACGTTGTGCCATGGATTGTTCTGTTTTAACATCTGAGTGTAAATGTATGACATTCTGAATTGGGGAGCTTATTGAGTGGCAGTGAATGGCTGTGGATGCACCGCCATATTTATAAATGTGTTGTATTCTGAGACCCGGATGGATTCATGATATAACTATGTGTGTAAAGTGTCTATTTGTCTGTTTTGGGAAGGAAATCATTGTCTTTAACTTTTTAAAGAATTGAAATGCACCAGGTGCCATTTCTAGCGTTCTATAGTTATGTGGGGTTATCGTTATTAAGCCCTAAATCGATTTTTTATTTTTAACTATTTCCCAGCATTTCAACTCTGTAACTCTGTTGTAACTGGAGGTAGAAATGTCACCACTGCTGCCTCAGTCACTGAGGTGCAAGTTTCTTTTGTTGATGGTGTAAATGGCTGGTCCTTACATTTAACATCAATTTGCTCCACAAATTTGATATGTGTTTCTTTTTTTTACTATATATTAAAATATATCAAATCCCCACCGTTTGGAAGGCCATTCTAGTGTAACTGACGTGCAGTTATCTCACAAAAAACTCTGTCTTTTCACTTGGACTTTGCTCCTTCCCTATTTATTTTGATCAAAACAAACTCCACAGTCTCTGCCGATAGCGAGCATACCCATAACACATAAACCATGATGCGACCACAACTTTTTTTAATATGCCCCCAACGTCATATATAAATTATACAAAACATTTTTTTAACATGTTGTCTTGTAGTATTCCTTATCAGCCATATTGCAAACAGAAAAGATGATTTGGACTGGATTCATTTAACACTGGCTTTCAACGTTGGCATACTGGCCTGGAATGTGAAGCTAGTAGGATGTTGTTGATTCCTTTGTGTTTTCAAGTATTGTGGCAGCAGCATCATGTTATGGGGGTGTGTCACACTGGCAGGGACTTAAGAGCTTATTTTGATCAAAATAAAAATGAGCAAAGTCCATGTTGAAAGTGCAAAATAACCGACAGCCCCTTAGATACCTGCCTTAACCTGAGTTAAAATGTAATGTTTCTTTAGGACAATTGAACAATTTTCTATGAAAAGAATTGTGCTTATATTGTGCTTATACAAATCTGAGAGCAGGGTTGAATATTGCTATCCGAGAATGAATAATGACTAGATTTATTGAGTGTTGTCTTGAAATTGTTATGTGTTCATCATTTTAAATGAGAATCTGTTCTAAATCAGCTTACCTGGTTGATTATAGGTGAAAATAAAAGATTTAAATTGCTGATAATATTGTGGCTAATGATGGTTTCAATTGGCCTGCTTATACCAATATTATACTGTATGTTTTTAGCTTCCATTCACAGCAGATGGAAAGAGGAAGTATTTCTGGTTCAGTTGAAATGAATAAAGTCTGTGTTTGCAAAGTTTATCTTGACTCAAGACAAGTGGAGTTGTTTTCTGTCAAAACCTGTATGTCAGTTGGCGAGGTTGAAGTGATTTAGTGCCTGAACATGCAGCACATCAGTAGCAGAAGTACTAGGTCTGATGTGTGCGACATTGAATCATCACTCTAAACTTATGATAAGGATCGAATGACTGGCTGCTGACCCAGAGACGGTACACAAGTTAAATGAAGCAGAGCGGATGTTCTTGATGCTACGATACAGGAAGGTGTTCGGTCACGTCTGAACACATATCTTCCTGGTCATTAGAATGATTGCATGTTTTTTTGACAATTGTGTTCTTTATGTATATTGTGCTTGTTTGTTTTGTGTACAGTGCTGATAATTACATTTACTTTGTATCTTCAGCACTTGTTCTCCAATGCGAAATAGGTCAAAGAATTCAGATTTTCAGTGTGTCTGTATCCTATTGAAAAAACTCATGCATCACTGGTTAGTTACATCCTATTCAAACACTGTGTTGATGCAAAACCATGGTTTTCACAGATATCATCTTAGACTGTATTTATAAGTTTGACAGTTTAGCTCTAATGCTAATATTGTAAACAGAAGCAATGTAACTTCATGGGGATTACGGATTAGTTTAGTCATTTGGAAATGAGGGCTGTATTTATGTTCTGAGACAGGCCATTATTTAGACCTCTCAGGATGTCATGGGGAATGCGCAAAGCTCAGTGACCGACACATAGAAAACTACTAAAAGAGGGTAATGTAGTTGTTAACTATATAAAATAGTAGCTATTTATTTAAATCTGAACAGTTAAATATGAGCCCCATTTTGGGTATCATTGACAGACAGATATTACTCTCATAATTACCCTGGTCATTACCCTGATTCATTACTTTGGTCATTACTCTTGTCATTACTCTTGTCATTACCTTGGTCATTACTCTGGTAATTTCTCTGGTCATTACTCTGGTCATTACTCTTGTCATTACCCTGGTCATTACTCTGGTCATTTCTCTGGTCATTACTCTGGTCATTACCCTGATTCATTACTTTGGTCATTACTCTGGTCATTACTCTGGTCATTATCCCTCTTCATTACTCTGGTCATTAGTCTGGTCATTAGTCTGGTCATTACTCTAAAAATTACTCTGGTCATTACCCTGGTCATTACTCTGGTCATTACTCAGGTCATTACCCCGATTAATTACTTTGGTCATTACTCTGGAAATATGCAGTATTGAGACACCCTGAACAATTTCTCGAGTGTTCTGCCATTCTCACCCTTCTCTGGTCTATTTATTTATTGGCTATTTTTAGTTAGTTCCTTTTTGGGACCATTGGACCAGTCATTGGTTTACGGATAAACAACTGTTCCTGATTCTGCCCAGATCCTAAGAACTCCATGAGTAGGAAATTTAAATGCACAGTAATACCAGTTGGACATATTTGCCAGTTTACACCACAAATGATAGCTTTACATTCTAGAACCTCCTGGTGAAGCACAGTTATGGAGGGGGGGGCATCTTTATTAAGGGTTATTTTCCATACTTACACAGTTAGAAAGTCTGTATTCTGCTTTGACACGTTTGTGGGTGAGATCCCAGTGAAACCCGTCCTCATGGCCTAGATCCATTAACAAATCCGTTGCTGACAGGCTACTTTGTTATTGAGAAATTGAGATTAAACTCTGTGCCATTGTACGGCCAATGAAAACAACCTGACACATGGATTTTAAAGGGCCTCTTTGGAGTCCTCTCATCCGTCTGAGTATTTGATATACAGACATGCAGGGGTGGAGAAAACGTACCATCCTCAGTAGTGCAGGTGCTAATCTTTCCCCATGCTGGAGGGCTCCGTTGGGGGTCAGGGGAGCTGTTAGCTGGGGGAGATCTGAGGCAGCGCTTGGGCATTTACTCCCAGCCCTGTCTGAGGAAACCAAGCATGGCGGCCTGCATTGTCCTTAATCAAACAGTTCTCTTTCCCCTTGCCTTCAAGGTGCTCTCAGCTCTCCACTCTCGTGTCGTGATTTCTGCTCAAAGTATTACATTTCTTTCTGGGATAGATTTTGATAGATGGCTGTATAACTGTATGACTGCAAGACCGTATGGCTGTATGAACGGTGAGGAGCTTAAGCTGTTGAGATCAGCCAGACATCTGGTGGCCAAACACGGTACGAGGATCTCTGGAGGTACTTGGCCTGTCCACAGTGGGTACTTGAGAAGACCCATTAGGCAATAGGTTTACTGGTACAATGTACTTTGGGGCTACTTTAGGGGTCCTCAATACAGCGTAAAATCCAGTAGGTGGTACAATAACCCAGAAATGTTAGAAACTGTGGATTTAGCAGACGCTCTTATCCAAAGCAGTCTGCAGGAGCAATTAGAGTTAAGGGCTCAAGGACACAACATCGATTTTTTTACATTTTAGCACTACAAATAGCGATCTTTACCATATATCCAATGCTCACATGTATCGAGAAATGTCTCACTAATTGTAGTGATATTCATTGTCTTTAAGCCATTTACTTCGGCCCCTGGTGTAGAGGTCAGACATCTGACAAGCTTTGCACACTAACCAGGGTCAGTACATCTCAGCTGCCAGACTGAGCTGCTCGTTGTCAACGGTTGTTATTGAAATTACAGTAGAGGGATAAAGGGATAAAATGGCCAGCCGGTTTGTAGTTGCTGGAGATGTGGTGACATTAAATCTCGTGTTTAGCACCCTTTCGTATCAGTTTCAGGGAATTTCTATTGATTCTACTTGTCCCTTGCATTCCGCGAAGCACGGGCATTCCAGTCGCCTTTCAGCGACAGTTATCGAGGCCAGGCAGAAAGCACAACCAGTTCCAAACCACCCATTCATAACAATTATGTGACGTCTTCACACTGACATGTCTGAGATTCCTGCTTCGGTTCGCAGCTAAGGACAAAACAACAGTATCCATCAGTTGGGACAGCTTCCTGGGCAAGCAGACTTACAGTACGTGTTTGAAGACCAGATTGGACAGTGACACGACCGTCGTTGACTGTTGTTTCAGGATGAAGAAAACAATGAGATTAGATTGGCCTTGGAGATTGGGGGGTTTTTAGCTCATCACTATTGTCACATAGATACATTTTGCCTGAATCTGCATTTTCTCTAGCTATTTGTGTTTTTTATAAATCCGCTCTTTGAGTTAGCCATTAATGCAGAAAAGCTTGTGTCTGGGCTGCGTTAAATTAAAAAATACGTCACTCATCAGTGATTCTCAGTCGAAGAGATCAGAAAGCTCTAAGTGGTTGAGGCCCTATGTGCGTGTGTATTCGTGAGCGTGAGTGATTCTGTGTGTGTGTGCGTGAGTGCGTGCAGGCATGTGTGTTTGTTTGTAGGCGCATGTCTGTGTGAGTGTGTGTGGGTGTGTGCGTGCGTGATACACTCAGACAGATAGGAAAAGGCCCATGTAAATGGCCTCTCTGTTTGGCCTGGAGCAGCTGAGACCCTGCAGCAATCATTCTGGGACTGGTGGAGAGATAGAGGCCCACAGAACTGGAGAGCACCTAGCCAGCCGCTGCTGCAGGTACCTCTACCAATATTAGCATCGTGCAGGAGCTGCTGCCACAGTAGTAGATGGCCTGTGGCCTGAAAGGCTCTCTCTCAGGATGTTAGAAGGCTGGTTTAATGGGCCAGCCACCTGGGACCTTGCCTCTTAATCTTCACAGGAATGTTTTTCAAAGCCATATCCTTTTTTGCAAAGGGATCTGAAAAGGGTGAAAGTGTGTGACGAAGAGTCTACGTCCATGGCAGTGAGAGCGAATTTGTGGGTTTTTTACCACTTGGTTAAACCAACTTCATTTTCACGATCTGGAAATACAAATGCAGACTCCATAAGGATACAGATGCACACTCTCTACTGTCCACTGTGCTATGCTGCCTGCTCCTGGTTGACAATGCCAAGCCTGTGATGTGTCCAACAGTCAAAAGCAGGCTCCTTTTGGATCTCTTTGAAGCAGTGTATGGTTGCAGAGATAACCTGGCACCTGCTTTTTAAGCATGGCATATCTCTACCATAATGTTTGTAAATAATACCACTTGATGTGTTATGGTGTAACATGAGGGCAGGATGGGAAATATATAGGGGTGATCCACCAACAGGAATCAGTCACCTAACAGGCAGACACCGCTAAGGTACCAGCCTGAAAGGAACATCACAACGCTGTGCCATTAGAGGCTGCAAATGCCCGGCAAAGTTGAAGCAGGAGTCGGGGAGGCCCGGAGGTCAAAGTGCGGCATGTTTCTGTGAAGACGAAAACATCCCTTGTGACATGCCGGTTCATAACTACGCAGCTAACGCTACTATTATTTGTTCTACAATACGAACCGATGTCCACGGGATTTGAAACAGCGGTGCTCAACCCCAGTCCTTCTGGTTTTAGATGTTACCCTCTTCCAGCACACCTGATTCAAATGGGTCGCTATGGAGCACAGCAGAAGGCTGATAACAAGCCATTCATTAGCAGCAGGTGTGTTGGAAGAGGGTAACATCCAAACCATGCAGGGCTGGGGGACACGAGGACCGGGGTTGAGCACCACTGAAACACAGCTTAATAAGGCAATGCTTACAAAAACAGTCCGCTTTCTAGTTTTACTGAAAAGATAGCCTCTGACACTGGTCAATTGACTTAAGCTGTTGACATGAAATGATGCATAATTAAAAAGTATCTATTGTTTCCAAAATATCCCTTATGCTCTAATGAAAGGGGGAAAAAGTTCACTACTAATATTTCTGTTTGTAAATTAGGTGTATGCTTGTTTCTCTCTGCTAAACAAATTAAGCTTGATGAATATTTAAATATATTGTGTGTACAAACATTGACATTCAAAAACAACTTCTTCCACTGTGGTTTCATTTTCTAAGTGGTCTGAAATTAGTTGTATTTTCTACTGACTAAAGATGTGGGATAGAGACACTATTACATTTCATAATGCTTTAACCTTCATCTGCTCTTCACATTTCCGGTTTTACCATTATGGATATACTGGTCTAGAACAAATCAATCTGTCTACCTTGTAATGATAAAGTATATGTTTGGTTTACATTTCCTCAACATACAAAGTGCCATGTTTGGTTGATATATTGTCAAATATATCATGTTATTTCTTTCTCCAACTAACATGATACAAAGCATACATTCACCTCACTCTCTCCCTGATAACCTGTGTTTCCACAGCATTGTCTCAGAACATCTTGAGTTGAACAGTGACTTGCACGTTTGTAAATGTGACTTCTTAACTAATTCCAATGCTGATTTTGGCACTATTGTGTAGGTATAATTTCAAGTTACTTAGCCACCAAGATATAAGCCCTTAGAGAGAGCATTGTGGGATTTGAGGCAAACTTGTATTGTATTAAGTCTCAACAGATTTAGTACATTTCACATGCATGCTAAATTGCCATGAGTAAATGTTTGTAGAAGATTTCCTATTTCGCTGTTGTACATTTGAATTATTTAATTAGGTACTGTATCATAGAAATGTATGGTTTTAGGTTTAGGATTACCTTTTTACGATTAAGTTGTTCCACAGACTCCATCCTCATTATTTATCATCCTCCAACCACCTCTCTCCCTTCAAGTCATGACCTGAACTGTTCAATCTTAGGTAGATGCAGCATTTGAGGACTTGCATTTTAGCTCTTGGATCATTTAGGTATTTATTGAAAAGCTTTATAAAAATTCTATAAAGTATTAATATTATTATACCATGCATAGGTTTTGCACAAACAGCTAAACTATATTGATTTAGATTTTTTTTTGTTTTATCTGGGATAAGGCCAGTACAACACGGAATAGTCGTCTGTGATCAGGCTTGCTGACATATAGTTACTCTCTTGTGTTATCTGCAACACAAGATTGTTTTTCAGGCCTTGGACCAGCTCTGCCTTTACAATAAGAGAGTCATTTGTTTATCTAGACAGAACATCAGAGGAAAACTCCCTGGCCGAGCGTGAGTGTTGAGCTTCAATCTGAAGAGGCGCCGCTTCCAAGCTGAACTGGCTGCCGAGAGAGATGCTGTCAGCAACAGGTATTACTGGCATTCTGCAAGGGTGGGAGACAAGTCTCTGTTCCCTCTAAACTCCTCTCTCTCACTTCTCCTTACCACGGAATATAGAGAAATGCTTGTCAGGACGCCTCTAAACCAGAAGATTGAAAGGGTACCGATGACAAACTTACGATTAATTGCCGAACCTCATCCCTTCAAACACACGTACATCCATTTCTGAGGAAGTGCTTGCGTTTGTGTCGGATGGCAAATAGCCTGTGTTTTTGGTGTTATGTGCCCATCCCACCAGTATTTCATGGCGGTTGATAACAGCTTCTATTACTTTGTTTAAATTGCAAGGTATTTCAAAGGACTAGAAGTGAAAGAGAACTGAATAATAAACAGGACTACATCCATAATAACCACATCAGAATGGGCCAAAATTAGGGCGAGAGCTCAGGGATTTTTAATGTCACATAATAATGTTCAGCATCTATACAGTTAAAAACTGCAAATACATTGGCACCAATAAGAGGATTTTCCAGATATTTTTTTGGCTTTCTAAAGAACATTTACTTCAGGAATTTTATGTAACATGACGAAATACCTCAAGAATACATATTAATATTCTAAAAACACAAGAATCTATTTATTATTAATCCAAATGCAAAATTACTAATTTGCTTATTTTCCTTATGCATCAAATGCAAATTGGGAAATGTTGGGAACATCCTAAATGAGTATGGATTCAACATACAGTGACATCACTAGCAGTTAAAATCAATTCCAACACCTCCAAAGTATAAATAACAATAGATATTTACAAACCTGATAAAAAGTGGCAAAGAAAAGTCTGTTTCAAGTGTTCTTTCTGATCATTGGAACACAGTGCACAGCTATGACATCAAAGTCTTTGTTTCAGTGGCTTTCTAGTCCATCAGTACTCTCCTCCGTCATATCGAAACGGATGGGAAACCCTCTCAGGGTAGCTATTGGACGCATAGTTGCCATAGCGGTAAGTGTCAAAGTTTTCTGCCCTCTCGATTTTGGCCGGCAGGGTCTCCGGCTGGTACGAGAGTGCCGACTTGATGACCCCAGAATCCTCCGGAATCTTGAGGTCAGAGTACGAGTTTGGCGAGCCGTCCTCGAGCAGGGAACCACAGTTGGGCAGGCCCTTGACGTCATAGATGTTGTCGCCGTACTTCACCACTGAGGGCTTGGGGCAGGGCTGGTAGGACACCTTGGTGGTGGTGGTGATGATGGTCTGGAGGGCAGCGGGCGTGGCCGGCGCCTGGCCCGGATATCTACATGGGTACTCGCTGTTGTAGTAGTGGTGGTTGGCATTGCCCGGCAGCTGTCCATATTCACTCCGCTCCCCGTACGCCGCTTTCCCCAGTATTTGCTTCCAGCCATGGTGCTTGCTGGGCGTATCGTAGCTGGTGCGGTCATGCCCCGAGAGAGCTCCAGCGGTGTGGGGTGTGGCGGCGCTGGGACCCAGGCCCGTGGTCACCTTCCCGGGATCAGGGGCCTCCGCCTGGGGGCTACTGGGGTCCTTATAGAGGGTCGTGTAGGAGCCGGAGCCTAGATAGCCAGGCACAGCAAAGTCGTAGCCACATGGAGGACGGGGCATGTACATGCGATGGTTGGCCGGCTTCTGGAGGGCGGACGGGGACTCGCCCAAGGCGCCGTGCGCGTCGTAGGCGAACTTGTAGGGCTCAGGGTTCTGGAAGGTGGGGTAGTGTGGGGTCTGAATGGGGTAGTTGGACTCAGCAATGATGCTGAAGCGGTCAGGGCCCTCCATGCAGGACAGTTGATGCAGGTTGGGGAAAGGAGCAGCCAAGTCGTGGTATCTCCCAGCCTTTGGAGGTAACAGGATTTATTAGTTGTGGAGGGCACAGCTGAAAGTCACGACTACCGATGGGCTAAATGGAATTGGTGTATTTTGTGAGCTTTTCGCTGTTCTGTCACATTGAATGGGCATGGGCGAATACATTGAGCGGAGGTTCCCAAACACAGATTAAGCGATGTCCGTGATATTACATTGTGCTTGATTTTTTGTTTACGATTAGGCTTAATCTGTGAATGGGAAACTATAAGATGAAGTAGACATGATATAACAAATCGAGAACGAAGGCACTTACATCTGTCTCCACAAGCCTCCTTTTCTGGGAAAAGTGTGGTGAGGACATCCTCCGTTTCACTGCACTCCTCCGCGCCTCTGTTTCCGATTTACTCTCCGGTCTGGGATGATCATGTACTCCCTTAGCCTACCATCACATCAACACTTCAGACTAAATTATCTTCCATCACAGATACATTACGACATCTTTGTGTCGTCATTGGCCATGCATGTAATACAACTTTTGTTTTCGCCTTCTACTCTTTCTACATATTGTTTTTACCTTTTTCTATAATATTATTATAATTATGATATTGAAGTAATTTATACATTTTCTTTTATTATTTAAAATGCATTAAATACCAATTTCATCTTAAATACTGAAAAAAACTAACAAATTTCTTGAAGGTCTGCTTATAAAAATATAATTATTATACATGGTTTTCTAAAACATTGCATAATAAGTCAGTTGTACAATATTGTAATGAGTAATAAATGTTTTGTTAAAAAAATGTCATATGAATAAGTGATAACTAGTACATTGGTTATAAATGATTGATGAGATACATTTGTTTCATTACATTTCCTTAATAATTGCTGAGGAAAGACTTCAAAGTGTTAATCTCAATTCTGAACATGAGCGCACAAACCTGGAAGAATATAGCTTTCCCGTCTATTCTCCAGAAGTTGGTGACGGGGTAGCCGCTGTGTCCCCGGCAGGGCATCAGCTCCAAGGCAGAGTTACAACTGGGACACAGCTTCTCTGGAGAAAAACCACCAAAACGCACAACCATACAGTTTAAACACAACCACATTATTTGTCCTAACTTCAAAAAAACTGTTGAATACTATTTCACGTTAGGCTTATGGTATTACAAATTGAATATGTATTATAGTAGCCTTTTTACGTTTATTTTCGACTTTTTAGGCTATATTATACAGATAGTGCTAAAATTGAATACTTATTTAAATAAACTTCAGTAGGAACCTCATAATCTTTACTACATTTTTTTTATAATTGTCTTGTTGTCTTGTTTTCTTTTTTACAAATAGGCTAGATGTTCTGTTCATAATTATTATGATGTTGTGATGATGTTCACGTTAGATTTCGCCATAAACCACCTGTTTACACTATGAGGTAATGTTCATCTGTTTACAAAAGGGAATAGTACACTATTCTAAAAAAGTCAAATTATTCAGTGATCTCACTTAGCAGTAATTGAATTCAACCGCATTTACGTGTAGCCTGCATGAGTACAAAATAAACATTTCAGTTGTGCCAACTGCCTTCTACTCACTTTGTTGTTTTTGTCGGGCTTTGTCGCAGATAGCCGGTCGGAGCTGGAGTTTGCTTCCGTCAGACAGCGTGCAGTTTCGGCCACATACTACGACGCCCAGGCAAGACTTTTTGAGAATCTGACAGTTATGGTTGTTAGTGTTCCGCATGGCCCATCCACTGAGGTGCCTCTGTGCGTTCTTGTCCTCGCCATTGTAGATGTAACGAACATAGCCATCCGTCCACTCCTGGAAGGAGTCGTACTGTTTTGTGTCCTGTAGGAATTATGAAGACATTTCGAATTTAATAAAAAGTGTTAATGTGCTTTGTAAATGGATAAGCAAGGCATAAACGAAAAACACAAGCCAGTGAATATATTAATGTCTGCAATAAGTACACTAGTGTGGAGAGACACCAAGACATAGCTAATTTATATCTGATAGGCCTAAATGAGTTATAAAGCATAAATGGTAAATTGGAAACGGCGTACACTTGGATGTATCCTGAAAGCCATACATCTAAACATATTTAAAAATGTATTGATTCTATCCAAACTCATTTATCGGTATATTACGTAGACACGTTGGCGTTACCTGAGGCAGCTTGGGGTCGTTGATATCCCAGGTTAACTTCATACCGAAGGAACAAACACAGTCTGGGTCCTCAAACTGATCGGAAGACTTTGACATGTTGCTGAATTCTCACGATTTTATGCGCTTTGTACTTGATTCCCAGCGAGACCCATCCAGGCAGCTACCATTCCGTAATCGCGCAATTTGGAAGCGCCATTTCTTTCGAGGCTTTACTTTATTTGGAAATAATAATAACCATAGAAAAGACAAAACTATATAACGAAATTATGAATTTTTGCACTTGTTTTGTTAATGTATATCCAGAAATACATCAGAAGTGAAGAGAACTTCATTCGGATGTCCTCTTTTCTGGGGGTTAATCCAAGGTTCCTTCGCGTGCGGAGGAGCGTTACCCAAAGGCACGGGAGTGGCAAGGTGAGTGACTACAGGTAAGGGCTGTCTCGTCTATATAAAGCAAGGGGCAGGGCTAGAAAATCTGTCTACAGCCCTTGCTCTGTTTAGGCTGAACGCTGCAGTTTCAGTTCACCTGATCCGTGACACTGACCTCCACTTAACCTACTGCGTCTTTCTTCCCAGCAATGTGTATGCAAGAAACACGAAAAAAAACTATTGGACTAATAATGTCGTAGCTTATCTCTGCATGTATCTCGAACACATGATTTAACTTAATTACCCAGGGCACAGACGAACGATGGAAGTGTGCCTATAGGCTATATTTTCGAAGTCTTGTGTATTTAAAAAAAATCGACAAATCTTGCATTTCTGACTTTATGTTTATCTGTGAAGTGCATTTCAAACCTGTTGGATAGCATTATTGAGTCCATAGAGATAATAAATCAGTAAGAACGAATAAAATACACGAATGACATATCTCTCAAATAACCATATTCCATAAGTACATTGTCAGGTTTCTTGATCTGTCGAAGATAATTTGGAGTTGTTGTATGTAAACCTAAAGCCACACTGACGTATAAACATCAAAATAGCTGGGGCTGCACTTTAACAACAAACAAAGCATCAATCATGCGGCATTGTTAACGATTTTTTTTTAAAGTTGGAAAAAGACACCCATGCATAGTACCCGTTGCTTTATTATGGACGTTTTTTTTATTCCGATCAAGTATCGGTATATTTTTTGAATTTGTCTGACCTAACTTTGCACAGCAAGATTTTAAGCTTGTATACGTTTGACAATTTCAATTGGCCAAATAACCACTGCGAAATGATGTGACATGAACCAACCAATGTGAAATTAAAGTATATTTGCTGTCATCAATTAACTGAAGGCCTAAATACTGCAACTTATAGACAATCGCTTAACAGTTGTTGTTATATTTACCTACACATGGCAAAGCACAATACACAATAGAAATGAACAGATTGTATCTGTCAATGTTTATAGATCAAACAACCAACCCCGCGTGCAGGCCATTATTATTTTTTTCTTAAAGCGCATCATAAGCGTATAGGCTACAAATAAGGCAGTTTAAGTGAAATGGATCATTGCGGACGTAAGCCAGCCATAACCTTACAAAGTCTCTGGAACATTTAAAAAAAAATGTTATCGACACCGTTGGATGTTTTTACCTTGGTTATTGTCTATCCCTTTCATGCAAATTAGATGGGGGAACGAACAAATAAACAAACAAAATAATACAAAAATGAATACGATCGAATGCCTGAACCCAAAAACCCCGAATGTTTCCCACCACCCAGTTTTTTAAAAACCCAATGAATAATTACTTGAAATGCCTGTTAACAATACATAGTTAAATTGTGTATTTATTTAGCTCATAAACACAGTAAGGATTAAACATAATGTATTTCTTTGGACAAATGATGGTCCTTCAGGAATGTCTTTCTAAGTGGCTCACTAGACTAATTAGAATCACCCGTGGCAGAAGTATCCAGATAGTTATACTGGCACAACGATATGAGCGTAAGTTTTTTTCACCCCACATTTTCTAATCATTTGAGGCATTTGTTTCTTTAAGAGTTGAATCTGGCGAAAATGTGTTTAAAACATTGTCGTTTGACGTAATAAGCAATCAAAATATAATAATATGTACCGCCTGTGACTTGAAGCCACCACAAATTACGTCTTGGAGAATTTCAGAGAGACGTCGACCGCTAACTCATGTTACATCATCAGTATTTGTATTGATGAAAACCATCCGTTTTTTTCCAAATATTCTAAGTTCGAAATATCTTTGGAGGAGTCTGTGGTCAACAATAATTTTGCAGCCATTACGGATGCTCTTCTAAGGGAGAAAGCCTCAAAGTCGTTGGTCAGCAGACTAAACGAAGTCGCGTACCAGGTAGCATATTTTCTCACATACAGATTCATTACGTGCATGCCATTTTCTGTGTTAAGAAATAAGCCTCTTCATTTATCAGCAATGGGCTAAATGTTATCAAAACCTCTGTGGGTTGCAGGAACTCGATAGAAAAGAATTCAAAAGCGTCAGTATGCTTTTGAGTGCCATTGAAGATGTATGCAAGAGGAATGAAGACTGCTTTAACTGCCTGTCCAGACAAGGGCTCTTTTACCAGATAAGTATAAACCGAGCTAAAAAAAATCAGTTTTCGTAAATATTATTTGTGTAATCACTTTGGGTCTAGCTGCTAATTTTTTCCACGTTGTCTTTGTTAACTTTTACATGTTGATGTGGTTTGAAAAAGCTGTAGAAATAATGAAAATGGACAAAAACAAAGGCGGCAAGGAACTTTCCAGACTGATCGAGGCCTTCTACGATTTTTTCCTGGTAAGTGTAAGTAGTACGGGCAACTCGCCTATACAATTGATATCAACCCCTACCCCATACCCTTAGACGAGGGGTCAGCACGAGTGTCAGTAGTGGCACGCGAAGGTATATGCTTAGGACGCGTCAAAGATTTCATTTGAATTGTTTCGCATGTTAGGTTTATTGTTTCGAATTTTGTGTTCGGTTTAATTCTATTTATTTTCAGTAGTTATTGTTAAGGCATTGTTTTTCACTTCAAGATTAGTTTCTCAAGACATTCAAATCTTGATTAGCTTTGATTATGATGATGCGGCATTTTCTCCCAGCTAAATTTAAAACTAAACTTTGCTGACGAGCGACACAGTTAGCAGATGGCAATACTTTTTTTATGTTTTACTAAAGGGCGGGGTTGATTTTTTAAAATTTCTTTCTCTGGAGTTACAACTGTTGTTTGTCAGATCTCTACTGTGCAGTATTATTTTAGAAAAAAAATGCACTAGTCAACGGATGAGGCAGGCAGGTCTGACGAAATCATGAGGGTTGTGTACAGATATGAAAAGCAAAGCAAGGATCTACCCGCAGAAAAAGTGGGCAGATATAAAGATGCATAGTGCATGACAAATAATTTACTGATTGTGTGTGTATATGTCGGAATGGAAGCTCAATGGATTCTTCGATCATCTCAAGCACTTTGTAGTGTTCATATGTCGTGTAGTGTTGAGTGTCGTTGTGAATGACGTTTCATGTCTAGGATCAGTAGAAATTATCGGATTAATTCTGGGTAGTACAGTCGCCCCCATTGACCTAGGCATTCCTAAAGAACGAAGACCTCGAGGCACTATATTTTAGGCAATATTATTCACTTTACCTTTCCTTACAACTTGTGAGAATTTCACATTAAGCCTCGTAACTCCAAAACAAATTGCTACACTTAAATGCACGAAAAGCTGCTCATTTCGCTGCATCTGGATTTAATGAAACTGTATACGTTTACGTCAGTTATGAATCCATATGTATGATGGACATCACTCATCTCGCGATCTTGTATTATATATGGGTTTTTCTCAGCTTTTGTGTGTATTTTAATGTCACCCCTGCATATAGTGTATTCCTTCCTCATGTTTACCATTAGAAACACTATGTACAATTGAGTATGTGTAAATTTACCTAGTGATTAAATGTGTTTCTCAATGTAATAGGCTGTGCCATTTACCATGATGCTTTCATTATCAAATCATTTAAGATCCTTATTAATTTCTAGGGCACAACAAGTCAATCCCGTACCTAAAACAAGCCTGGAGCAAGGTCCTTATTTAATTACGTAATTGATTTGCTGCTTTTAAAACTGAATCAGGTACGATTTGAACTGGTGTTGATGTTTATGCAATTACAGATTTATTTCGTTTTAATTATTTGGTTTGGAGGGCAGCCATCTTATTACTGTTTTGCCCCCATTACTGTAAAATCGAATGTAACTACTAAAAAGACAAAGCCATGGATCCAAGGATTGAACATCCATAATATCGAAACGACAGTTTAAATCATATTTTGAACCTTGTAGATTGTTAGTTGTAATTTATATTACAACCAGCACGTTTGTTTCAACCAGGTAAAAAAGCATTTGTATGACATGGGAAACGGATTGTTATATGTAATTGTAACCAGCTAAAATGTCTTTAATATTTTTTGGGATTTAGCCTCAGATTAGAATGTCTTTTGATTTAGCCTCAGATCAGAAATTGGTTCAATGCATTGATATATATATATTTTTTTTTTATATATATATATATATATATGTAATACTAGGACTGTACTTTTGTCTATTCATTTTGATTTTGTCTATTCAAATCTATGATTTTAATAATTCAAGACAAAATCCAAATTAATAACTTGGGGTTTTGGGGAGATTTGGGAATTCATAATACATTAACAAAATCTTTTCATTTATTACACCAGATAATTAATACCAATTTCCCTTTATTTCAGCGTTTGTCGCCTTCTGTGGAAGGTTAGCCCTCCTCCATTGATCATCATTTAACCATTGTTCATAGCTTGGTTTCTGCTGGGAGCTGCAATAATATCTTTTGTTTTGGGGAGAACAGATAGGAGTCAGTTAACAAGTGTCTTCCTGCTGCATGTTGGGATGGTTGGAACAAACACAGACATCCCGTTTGGGCTTAGATTAGAGGTAAGGGTTCACTTTTTGACTCCGCTTGGGAAAACAGAAATTTAGTTCCCTCAAATTCAAACTGTTTAGGCAGACCAATGTGGAATTCACTACAAAGTGAGATAGTTTCATGAAAATGTGAAGAAAGTCTGATTTACAGTGTGTTTAGAAACATGAAGGTACATTCATGCAGACATGCTTAGTAAAGAAATTCTATTGGAAATTTAATTCCATCTGTAATTATAAAATATGAAAACATCCTAATAAAAGAATTGTTTCAGGCTTTAAGGACTATAAACACTGTCCTTGATGGTACCCAAAAAGAAGAAAGAAGGAAGTTAAATCTCTCCGAAGATCACTGTCGTCTCCTGTAAGTTTTCAGTCATTATTCTGTAAATCTGAGGGTAACATATGAGACAACACAGTGAACACCTGTCAATGGTTAGAGGACTCGATAG
This sequence comes from Novumbra hubbsi, assembly GCA_016801125.1. NCBI lineage: Eukaryota > Metazoa > Chordata > Actinopteri > Esociformes > Umbridae > Novumbra > Novumbra hubbsi. Next base: position 18,185 of record JACXGK010000680.1, read on the forward strand.
GGACAAAACATGTATAGGTATCTGTTATTTTAATGTAGGCCACATGATTTGGATTTCTAATTGCATTTGCGGGTCCCTTAAAAGAACACATTGGTGGATCCTTTTATTCCTGAAGCCTTTCTTGGTCAAGTGACCAGTGACTGGATGAAATGCTTAATCAGGTGAGTAAATAATGGTGTTGAAGAGAACACCTTCAGTCTAGGAACAGAGTTTGGTAGCCCTGACTTCAACATGGATATAGCCTCTATGATACTGGCCATGCTGGTACTAGTAGATAGACCGTACAGACTGTGGGTATGAGAGGAGGCCATTTAAATTGACTTGGGTGTCTGAGAATGGATTGCCCTCTTGTGGATAGATTGAGTCTGCGTTTGTCCTTTTTCTTTAGCAGGCTTTGTGAATGGAAATGGAAGGCAAGGAAATTCTGACTTGGATGTCTGTTAGCAAATGCTCTTTTTTATTGCATTCCCATGCAGTTTTTGATTTTCCATTCACACCTCAGTATCTGTGTTACTCAGTGTTGGGTAGTAACCAGCATGATTGACTGACAAAATTATACTATATATTATTTCACTTTTACAGACCAATACAAAACCTCAAAAGTTAAACAATTAACCATTTTGTGTTTTCAGTGAGCAATTTGCCAAAGTCATTCTCAACGTAGGCGGTGAGTGGCACTTCTCAGTTGTTTTCTTTGTTGCCAGTCATTGTAGAAAAAAATGGATGTTGTCTGTATTTGACTTTGGAGGTGGGTTTGGTCAGACTTTGAGATGCAGGTGGCACTAACTGAAGCACTCTGTCGGATGACCGTAAAGAGGTCCAGGGAAGAGCTGGCCAACAAGTGGTTTGCCAACCCAATGTTTGCGGAGGGCTTTAATGCAATTAAGGATGGAGAATTTGAGACGGTAGGTTTCATGAACATTTTTAGTTCTTCACTGATCAATAGAGAGATGACCGTAAATACAGTGTTCAAATACTTCAGTATCAACAATGAGGTCAACAATTGCTTACCTGTCCAAAAAGACCACACTCTTTCTGTTGCAAAATAGGACTGCAGAACTTTTCTCAATGACCTCAACAGCTATTTTGGGGATGAACGAAGGTCAGTTCCATTATTATTTTGAACTGCTTTCCCCATGCTGCACAAATGAAATCATATTTGAAATAGCTACTGTGACAAATTCCAGTATTCAATAATATCAAAAATTGCATCAGGCAACCCTCTCTCTTTTTCAGGGTATTTACATTTCCCTGCCTCCAAGTATTTCTGGACGCCACTGAGGTAAGCACTGCTGAATGCTGGGTACAAATGTCATAAGGTACGTGAAATAACTGGAGATGGCTGGCCTAAGGTATGACTCATGTTTCTTATTCCAACACTGTTGGCATCTGTCACGAATGGATTACTGCAGTGGGTCTCACTGGGTCTAAAGTGCTGCGTGTGACACTTCCATGTTTGTCTCCATTCAGCTGTTCAAGCCCCTAGATGAGAACCTGAAAGACTTCTGGGTGGACTTTAACCTGGGCTCCCACAGCATCAGCTTCTTTGTCAACAACCCTGAGGTGAGGCTCACAAGATCACTACTTGAGCTGCAAGAGTTTATTACTATTAAAAAGTAAAAAGAAAACCCTATGCACAAACCTGCTAATATTGAATATACACTTACACCAATTATATCCATAATGTTAATGACGCTGTCCCTGTTTGCCCACCTGTGGCTACAGTGTTTACTGTGGGAGTCAATCCATATGGAGAGAGTGGATGTCCTGAGTTACAGTTTGTGTGGTGAGTGGAGAATGTCTCCTGCACCCTTACATCAGCTTAAACTACATTTATTATCTTCTGTTTAGCAGTGACATCTGTTATATTTGTACTGTTGAAAAACAGTGAACCCATTGAAAAACATCACCCCGATCTACTAACTGAACCTTCGTTGACCTTGTGATATGGTTGACGCTGATTGTCTTTCCAGACAGTGATGAGCGGACCGTTCTAACTGTCCACCTTTCCAAGCACATCACCCACTGCAATACCAAAGGCAGGATGGTGCAGATCAGCTTTGATTCCCAGCATGACATTTTGGATGCTGCCCAGAGGGTCTTTGAAAGCAAGCGGCTGCAGGTAACCGTCACCTGACAGAGCCGTTCCCTTACAAACACATCTAAGGACATGAGGAGAACTTCTGAAACTAGGGCATCTTCTCTCCCCTCAGCAAAACGTGCCTTCAGATGAACGTCCATCCCTGCAGCACATCGCAGAGTCTATGCATTCAGATACGTTAAGTTCTTTAATAGCCGCATCTGATCTGATACTGCACATGCGCTCTACCAAAAATGGGTATTGATTTATGGGATGTATTTCTCCTCTATAAATCTTGGTGTGACGGGTGCTATGGAGAGCACCTTACTGTAAGTACTCTGCTAAATGTGTCTGTCAATATCAATTTTTGTTTGTCCAGAGGACTACTTGGAAAGCATTTTAATGATCTTCTGACTGTTTGTGCCCAGGTCTCCTGCTCTGGCCACAGCAGGTAGCGCCGAGGTACCGGACACATCACCACACAATAAGATAACGATAACTGGCCGCGCAATTCAGATTCTGAGGCCTTGTTACCGGCGCCCAAGCCTTTAGCATTATTCTGTGTGAACTGTAACCAACTGGGGTAGAACGGTTTCATGTTGCCTGTGTTTGGGATGGCTAATGGTTGTTCCCTCCCATAGACCGCTGCAACCCAGTTGTCTACGAACAGTCTGACGTCCCTGTCTCAGTGAGTGATCACGTATAAGCCTGGGTTTTCGGCGGTTCATCCATAACTGCCTGTTCTCCCTATTGACACATGTCCATCTAAAATACAGTGTGGTTCTGATATTTTCTGTATTGCTGGATTCCTCAATAATAGATGTGGTTTTCATCCAGAATATATATTTCTCTGAAATTTTCATTTTGTCTTTGTATTATAGGGAAAGTGAAACCGCAATGGTGGACGTTTTTAAATTGGATAGCTGCTCTAATGCTGAGGTTGGCAGTTGTATTCTGGCGTCCTTATGTCTGAACCCATCCACAACATCGTCTACTGCAATGCTAGGCTACCGTTTGTAAACTGTCAATGTAAAAACAAAAACGTATTGTGATCTCATGGAGGGATTGCTTGCACAATGTATTCCAGTATGTGTTGTTACATTTCTCTGACCCCAGCCATCCAGGGAGGACACTGCTGATTCTCACTTTAAATGCTGTGTTACACCCATTTTGGCTTTTAATCTAGTAGAGATCACTGCACATGTTAGAGAAGCAGCTGATGATAAAATATGCAGTGTTGTGTTTTCAAAGGCTTAACAAGCAAAGCAATATAGTATGTTTATATTGCTGCATTCATTTTTAGCGAACAGTCCGTTTGCTATATTATTTGTCTCTTACCACTGGTGTTTTTGATGGTTCATGGTGTTTTGTAATGTGTAGAGTATAGTTGACTTTCTACTGCATCAATGATAAGCCAAGCATTTCGCTTCACTTATCTGAACAATTTGTGTAGGCAACAACTTCATTTGTTGACGTCACTTGTTGTATGATTTAGTACATGCAGTGCCTTGTTTAAATAGGGAGTAAGCAGCCAAAATATGAGACACAGACAATGCGAATTAATCAATTGAGATGGTAGATCCATTGGTTGGAGATGCCTTTTGAAAAGGTACACTAGATATGCTTGGTATTTGGGGGTTTCTACATACAGTCATGTGAAAAACTTTGACACCCCATGAATTATTTAGTTCTTATTTACAGCAAGGGTTTTCTCCTTGCACACCTCCCATGCAAATCAAACTTGTGCAGTTTCTTTCTTATTGTAGATTAATGTACCTTGACAAACTACGGTTAGAGCTACCTGTAGGTCCTGAGATGACATGTATGGATTGTTGGAGACTTCCTTTAGCATCTATCATCTAGGCGTCTGCTCTTGGGCTGAAATCGCTAGGGTGGCCTAACCTCGGCATGTTAACTGTCATTTTAAATGTTCTCCACTTATACATTTTACGGACAGTGGAATGGCTGAGGAACGGCTCAAAAAGAAAGAAATGCAGAGCCCTGGAATGGCTGGTCAAATCCCAGATCTTAATCCTATTGAGATGCTGTGGGGTGTTTTGAAACGGGCTGTGCATGCAAGAAACCCAACAACCATCACAGAGCTGAAACAATTCGCATGGAGGACTGGGAAAACGGTTTTCTGTTAGAGACTGGTAGACAGTTGTAAGAAATTATTATTGAGGTTATTTCAGCCAAAGGGGGCAATACCAGCTATTAGGGCATAGGCTGTCCTAACCTTTTCCTCAGTAGGAAATGGCATCTTTGTAAATCTTTAGTTAAATGATATCATGGTTAAAAATTATTTGGGTTTTATTACATTGCCTTTATCTTGTTTGGAAGGAAATTAAATATTGATAAGTCCATAGTTCTTAAAAATGGGGTGTCCTTTTAATGGGGTGTCCTAATTGTTTCACATGATTATGTCTGATTCTGGTGAGCACAGTTTTCTACAGGCCAATGCACAGTTAGCCGGATCATGTCACTGACAACATTGTATAAGGTCTGATTGTCTCCGGTGACGGTCAAAAGTACTAAGACTATTGGTGCCCAGTTGTATATAGGCTTGTCACATGTCAGTAAGCATGAGTGTGTTACATTCTTGACTGCTTGCAAGAGGTACCAGGTCAGTCCGTAGATGAAATTCAGTTAAGAACGTTCAGTTGCTGTAGACTGTCCATTGTAGACACTGTTTACTGGGTCAAGTGCTGCACTGCATAACAATGCTGACTCTGTGCTTTGCCGTATTTTGGCTCTAGTTCTCTCTACACTTAAACCTCATTGTGCCATGAAGCTGTGTTCTGCCTGTCCGTTGTCTAGGTTGCCAGGGCCAAATCCAGGCGGTTCAGCATTCAATTCCTCTCCTCCGGCGGGTACGTCCGCTGTCTCAAACATCGAACCTCTGAATGCTCTTACAGATGGCCTAAAACCCCACGTCTGTTCAATTAAGCATCTGCGAGTTTTAGAAGATTACCGCGGTATATAATCCACACACTGATCGGCCATTCCAGTGTCTTTGTTTCCCGTGCCGTTTCAGGTCTTCACCTCACTCTGACCCAACCAAGAAGGAGAAAGAGAAGCGAAAGGTCTGCATGCCCATTCATTTGAGTGATGCTGTCATTCATCGAAACCAACTGGTATTCATTCTGTGGTCCGCGGCACAGAAAGTGGCCTCTGCAAGTGAGTGAGCTATTCGACTTTATCCATGTCCGATACAGTCCAAGGGTTCTCCCGGTGCACTTCCGGAGGCGATCTCCGTCCAGACGACCCGCCACGACTACACCAGGAAGAAGCTTAAAGTGAAGAGCAAGCTAAAGAGTGAGCCAGCCCCCGCCCGCCTCCCCTCACACCCGTTCGTTACGTCTGAGTGCGCCGAGCTGCGCTGGTCCTGTAGACATCCCGCTGTAGCCCGTCTCCCCTCGACTCTCTCTGCAGTTCTCCCGCTGTCCTCTCCCAGCAGCGAAGACGAGGCCTCTGTGGTAAAGGTAATGTCGCCTTCTGCTACACCCTACTGCACCTTTTGGAGTAGACCGACCAAGATGGATCAAGACCCAACATGTGGAATGTTTTCAGCAGCTCCTCCAGCAGGGTCTTTTTTGCCCTCAAAGTAATTTGTGCGGCAACGCGGCGTCCCAGGCTGATATTTTATCTTTGGTTGAACAAGGGCGGAGTTATTTAAATATTGTCCTGGAATGCTGCACTGCCCACCTGATTCACTGGCTACCAGAATAGTCCCTCTGGAATTTCCAACTCCCTTTAGAAATAATTCCTCAAAGAATTCATTCCAACCCAGTTGTAGTTGAGTGTTCCTAATATTCCTCCCACTTGGTCTAGATCCTGAGTGTAGGTGCCAAGCTGCAGATCATTGTGTGTTAGTGAACTGCTGTTTGTCCACACGACCTCTTTTTATACATTCTAAGCAGCACTCCGGTACTAGGTCGACTGAGGGCTCTAGTAATGGCGCGATAGAGCAGCTGTTCGACCAACTCAGTCGGGAAGCACCTGTGGAGTCCAACGTGAGATCACGAGATTCGGGCAAGTTACCGTTAATCTGTACAGGGCTGTATTCAAACGGGCACTTTTCATTAAATTGCACTGTGCTCATGGGGACCGTGTTTGCCATCAACCTCATGCAGGGCCGCAGCGGGGGTTAAGTCTCCTGCAGGTTCTGAATATCCCGGGTCTCTAACAGAACGCCATTGTATTTCCTCCAGGATTCCCTGATGTGACTGAGGAGGGCTGGCATGACTCTGTGTTTGTAAAGGAGGAACCAATGGCGTCAACACCCAAGGTACACGAGTTGCCGGATGTTTCTGTTGTGTGACCGACGGCCATCGTTATAACGCCTGCGGTGATGTATGAAGAACACGGATCCTTTCCTAGACCGCTTAGTCCACTTAACAAGAGAAACCCAGAATGGCACGATCCCTGTCCAATGAGTGTCTCTGTACTCTAGTGGTTTAACCTAGTTGGTTTTCTGTGAAGACCGAGAACCTGAGGACAAGTACACAGTCAGCGGTGCTATGTAGTTGTCATACATGTTATTTTTATTATAGGACCGTGTTCCCAAAGAGAAGGCTGCCACTCCCAGGAAGAGGGCAGTTGCCTCAGGTACGTCTCCGTTGTCATCTGCAATTAATTGGAAAATCCCTGCATGCCAATGGTTACGACATTGAGTAAAAGAACGTGCAGGTTTCAATACAGGGCTTTGGAGAGGTCTGGACCAGAGCTTCTCCTGGTAAATGGTCATGTTGTGGTCGTATTACTCATCAGAGTCGGGGGGTGTGACTGGGAAGAAGCCGGCCCCATCAGAGAGGGGTCCAGAAGGAAATGTGTTACCTAAGACTCCACGACCCACGGCCTTCTTCACCTCGGGCCCTCTAAGGGAGGCTGCTGGTAAACATGGTCTCGTAGTCATTCGTATTGTTACTCAAGCGAACTAACACACAGTGTAGAGACATGCGACTGGATGTGCAGGCTTTTCCTCTGTCCCCATCTATCTCCTTCTCGCCAGAATCCATGACCAGAGTGCTGAGTGAGGAGGTGGATTCGGAAACCAAGCTGGGCTCAGGAGTCCTCACTGCTTTCCAGAACTTCAAAAGACAGCTGAGAGAGCACTTCTTGGTAAACACACACAACAACAACAACATGGAACTGGCTGCTGCTGTTACCCTGGTTCTAGAAAGATACCACTGTCTCCATTATAGCAGTCTTAAAAGACAAAAAAGTGATGTGTTGGCCCACTAATTTTCAGGAGGCCAGCAGATCAATAAGACCTTAAACTACACATAATATTATTTCGTTTTTTACTTATGGAATTATTTGATTAGTACCGTTTCTGTTTACAGTAAACTGATCTTATTTTCTCTTTGTATAGGCCAGATACCAGCAGATTGAAGCCCACTCCTTGCAGTCTCTCACTGACTGTCAGAAACACGTAACCTCCCTCCTGGGGGCCGTTCACGACAACCGGTAAAGACCTCAACTGGACCCATCTTTTTTCACTAAGTTTCACAAAGATTCTGTCCTGTCCCATCATTGGTTGAGAATGTTTTTTAGTGTGCTTCCTGTTTGTGCAGACTGAACCACCTGGAGCGCTTCCAGGTCACTGTGGTCCAGGAACTGGGTCGGCTGGAGAACGACTGCATCTCCCTCAAGGAGATCGAGAGGGAAACTGTGGTCTGTCTCTTTCTGTGAATCACTAGCTTCCTGTTCGCAAGAACATGCATGAATTGTTGGATCTGTGTTAGGATATGCAATACAGTGCAGCGTAACTTAAACTAATCTCTTGTTGGTCTAGGTCGTTTCTAGCCATTTCTCGGTCTACGTTCTACAGTTTTTTATTTTTATTTTTTGCCCAGTAATCATGACTAGGAAGACCTTGTGTTTGTATTGAGATGATTTGACTTGCTGCCGAGATGACTTGGTAAGGGCAAGTGCACCAGCTGGCAGACTTTTCATCCTTCAACTAGGGGGTGCGCTTGTCTCTTGACTCTGGTTCTTAACACTATCAGACCTACTTCTGAGGAAGTGAGGTTTTGAAAGGATTTGGTTTTTCTTTGCTTAATGGTCCACCCGTAATTTTTCAGGACTTTTGGCAGAGTGAGTCTCTGTCTGTGCGGTCGTTCTGTGAAAGGCAACAGGAAAGGTAATTGCTAATTAACTAGCCGTCTTCCTGATACAGTCTTAATACAGGGATCAAGTACATACCATAACACACAGGGTGGTGGTAGGAAGTAGTAATATGCAAAATGACAGCCTTGTCAGACAAAAACTGAAGTTCTGGCCTCTCCTGCATTTTACCTCTCCTCTATCTCGCGTCTCCTTCCAGGTTGGATTCCCTGGGAGAGCCCAGTGAAAGAAGGAGGAGCAGCCCTTTCAGGGAGGCAGCAGCCCCAACGGTAACCCACTGCCCTACACCCTGTACCCTGACACAGCAGCCCCATGGGAAACCCACTGCCCTACACACTGTACCCTGACACAGCAGCCCCATCGTTAACCCACTGCCCTACACCCTGTACCCTGACACAGCAGCCCCATGGGGAACCCACTGCCCTAAACACTGTACCCGTGACACAGCAGCCCACGTGGGGAACCCACTACCCTACACACTGTACCCTGACACAGCAGCCCCGTGGGAAACCCACTGCCCTACACCCTGTACCCTGACACAGCAGCCCCGTGGGGAACCCACTGCCCTACACCCTGTACCCGTGACACAGCAGCCCCGTGGGGAACCCACTGCCCTACACACTGTACCCTGACACAGCAGCCCCATGGGAAACCCACTGCCCTACACCCTGTACCCTGACACAGCAGCCCACGTGGGGAACCCACTACCCTACACACTGTACCCTGACACAGCAGCCCTGTGGGGAACCCACTGCCCTACACACTGTACCCTGACACAGCAGGCCACTGAGGAACAGTCATAATCAGCCCTTCATGTCAAAATGCCCCCCATGTAAAAAAAACATTCCCAAGATGAGCACTGTCAGTGCATAAATGGCTGTTCAGAACGTAAGGTCAGCTTGTTACTGATCATAATGGGTTTACACTGAAGAAAAGGAGGTTCACTTTTTGTGTTAGCTTGTGTTTAAGTAGATGTGACTGAATGAGCAGCCAATGAGTTCAACTGACTACAACAACAGTTACATTGTGGAGGAATCAAAAATATGTTGCTTCTGCGATTGTAATAAAGAGTTTATTTTGGGGGGGATTGTCTTATCACCGTAACACTAAGTGGTTTCGTCAACATCAGTTATGTTAGTGAATAAAATTGCCCACCACATTTACATAGCCAGCTTTTATCTAGAAATCTCATGTGTCCTAACGCTGAAGGTCCAGTCAAATGGGATTTCTCTTTTTAAATTATAATTCATGGTCACAATTATCTTCTAAAACTATAAAGATCTTTTGTATGGGACATGTTAGAAAGAAATTCGGGAAATTGTATCTATGCTCTAGTGTGACAACCCTCGGCCCACTTTGTAAAGTTCACAAACATGATCTGATTCTACAAGTCCAATGACTGTTTATCAGAGCAAAGGGGGTTGGCTTTACAGTTTGCCAATGTTCACATGACTTTTCTAACGCCCACAGAATCTGACTCTGCATTTTAAGAGCCAAAGTTTATTCAGGGAAATAAATTATTACAAATAATATTCTTTTTTTGACAGAGCTGAAGTGCTTAGTTTATACATACACATATTAATGGTATATGCTTGTCCATTTAACCTTAAGAGATATTACGTAACTTCCAACTGTCATACTTCATCAGTACCCAAAAGAAAGTATGTATGCTTGTTTTACTTAAATGTAAACACAAACATGGTGTTATTGTGTTATCTTGAATGGTCAGGCCTGGCTTTATAGTTTCCTGATGGGCTTGTGGGCGTAAGTTTGTCTCATTTCACGCAAACACATTTTGGTAAACATTTCTCCTCCCCAACTCACCTGGATTACCTTTGACCTTTTTCACAAGTAGTGCAGAGAGCATGGAGGGAAGAGGAGACAAGAGAAGAGCAGATCCATTTGAGAAAAAGCTTTTTACTTTATTTTCTCTTTCTTTCTGCAGGAACCTCCAATGTCGAGAAGTTCTGACTAAGAGATGCTGGATGTCCTCAATCATCCCCCCCTCTAAACTTGATACTGACATTGAACACAAAGGCATCGAACGCTTGGCTCATTGACAGGTTCCAGCTTACTAGTCTCATTTCAGAAACTCCACAAAATCCACAGACTAGCTTATAATTGGCTAGAACATAACAGGCTGTTTTATATCTGGCAGATAACAAGTTAACAGATAATGGCTAGAATATGATGGGCTTATTAATAGCTGGACGATGACTGGTTGATTATTATGGTTAGATACAATTGCAGGAAAGGCGTGCACCATTTTTTCCCCAAGTACTTTTATTTTGTTTGTTAATGGTTATTCAAAGAAATTCATTGATCAGTTGTTATGGCTCTCGATCAATGTTCTAAAGTCCACAAAAGACATCACCATGTTATTTTCTTCTGAACAAGATGTTTAACAGCACATTTTGCCCCTGTAACCTAAGACATTCGAATACATTGTGATTTAAAAGGTTTTGCAGTGTTTCTAAGGCATCTTTAGTTTGACAATGATTTGTGTGAATGCTCAAGTGATATTAGTGGTGAGTACACACCATATACATGGAGGAGGGCTATATTCAATAAAGACCACATGGCTTAACAACAAAGTAAATGTCATACAAAGTGTCGGAAATTGCTGTGCACTAGTGTAGATTTTCAGTGTTAAGAATTCCTGTGTGGAAAGGAATGGATGGAGTTTTCACTTGCATTTCAACACGCGGAAGTGTAACGGGAGTGAGCACTTTGTCCCCACATAGTGTTAAATATATTCGCTATAAAGCTTCAAGGAAACGAAACAACATATTTGATACAAAAATGAAGTACAATGTATTCTATACAAAAATGAAGAAAAATGTTTTCTATACAAAATGCAACATATTGAAGTTTCTCCCTGTTTTGTAGCTTTATAGTGTAGTGTCACAGCGTAGATAGATTCTGGTGGTTGTTAAAGTTGTTTGTCATCTTGACAGCCTTGCCCAGATTACTGGCTTTTCTTGAAGCTGGTACCATTTGTTGAGACTGAGTGACCATTTCGATGACTGGACTTGATGTCACGCTGATCAAACGTAAGCTTCTTGTCTTCTCTGGGCTGTCTGTTCCTGTAGGTCTGGGATCCAAACATTTGTATTGGTCAACCGCCAAGGACATTTGAAAAACCAACAAGCGTTCAGCCGTCAAACCCAAATGTAATTAACACTGTTGTATTTGTTCACAGTGGGGATTTCTAAAACCTACTTTTGAATCAGATCTAGCCTGCAGTCGGCACAGGCAAAAATAAACCCACTGAATCTAACATTTTAAAACACCTGTAAGGCTCTATATAGTGGTGATTTAAATGTAAAATGCATTGTTGTCTATTATTTGTAGCAGGTTAAACTATATAATATTGCTTTAAGTGTTTTAAAAAGAATATGCTCATACACCCTGTTCCTTTCCATAGGCGTTTGTGACGGTCATTTAGGTTGGACTCTGGCTCATGGGTTACAGTTGGCATGTAATCCATGACCCAAATGTAAGCCGTCCATGTCCACATCCCAGTTGAAATCCCTTGTTTGTACAGTACCTGGATGTAGAAGTTGACGAAGAAGATCACAAGGGTCATCATGTAGGAGGACTGGAAGAGGAGGCAGCCGAAGGGGAACCCACAAGGGACCACAACCGCACTTAGGGTGTGGGTGATGGTCAGTACGAACTGGACCTGAGGACGGCAGAGATCATGCTCACATAGACACAGAGGACCGTAGCTCCACGGACCGACGGTGAGCTCCAAGCATAGGGGCACTCACCAGCTGCGCCTGGGTCAGGTACCGCTTCCACCAGAGGTATTTGTGCATGGAAGGGACGGTGGACAGGCCATAGTAAGCGTACATGCACACGTGGATGAAGCAGTTCAGGGTCGGCCCGAAGAAACCTTAAAAGAACGTGTTTGAGAAATTCAGCGAGCACACGATGTTTGAGCTAGTTAACTTGCGTGGACAAAGCGTATTCAGCATGACCTAGAGACTCACCACTTGAATAACCTAAGAGTAGGGCATTAGTAGCTGGTAGCGCTTTCTCAAGATGGTCTAATGACTAGTCGGTAAATAAAAGATCAGCATTTATCTGCTCGTGTAAGTACGACATTTCACAGGTACTTCGTCAAGGTGTTCCAAGTGGGAAAACCTGTCTTCAGCAATAATGTCAGAACATCTGCCATTTTAATGTAGTCGATTACATGGGTTTGGATTATTTTATGCATTCAACTTTGTGGAATCAGTTTGGGGAAGGCCCTTTTGTTTTGACTGTGCCCCAGTAAACAAAGCAAGGTCCATAAAGGCATAGTTGGATGAGTTTGGTGTGGAAGAACTTCACTGGCCCACACACTTGACTGGCCCATTACAATCTCATTGTCTGATCCCTCCTGATCATGTGATCACAACTCCAAATAGGCAATCAGGAATGATCATTCTTTATAATGAACTTCGTTATTCGTTCGGCCTCAATGCTGCTGGCCGTGCTGGAACAAGTGCAGTAATGACCCTGATGCAGTTGACACTTTTACATTTCAGTTATTTTCAAAGATTCATTCCAACAGTGAGGTAGGTTCAGTTTTACTAAAGGTTTGCTGCGTTCCAAAGCGGTCTGTATTGAACAAAACTTTTCCTCAAAATGTGTACACTGAACAAAAATATAAACACATCATGTGAAGGGTTAGTATGACGTTTCATGAACTGAAAAGACCTGACAGTTTCATAGTATCCCAGACATGTTAAGTCCATAGTTATCAAATTAATTCATTTATTTAAAGAAAAATATATGAATTAATTCCTTATCTTGACTATAACTCATTAAACTCATTGCACATTGCGTATATATTTTTGTTTAGAATACATTACTGAACAGACTTTGAGGTACGTGTCTTCCTGTTTGGTAGGCGAGGCATAGAGTGGCTTAGAGGACAACAGCCTTGCTTATATCGTTCATCAATCCACAACCCAACCTCTCAGATCTTGAAATCGTCAATCTAACAATCCGGAACGTCTCATCCCACTGAATGCAGCCCAGGTGTAACCTACTCTGTCCACTGGGGATCCAGTTCATAACACACCACCAGATGTTGAACATGGAGGCGTGGTGATACACATGCAGGAAGGTGATCTGGTTGTTCTTCTTTCGCAGCACAAAGAAGATGGTGTCCAGGAACTCAATCAGCTTGGAGAAGTAATACCACCAGAGAACCTTGGCCACCTGCCGAGAGTACAGAGAGACAATTGGGATGAACGGTGACCTAAAGCAGCTGGAGTTGGGTGAACAGCAGCCCTTCCCAGACACCAGGTGACATATCATAAAGCCATGCGTTGAAGTTCAAGTAGGTAGCAGCATTAGCTTTTAAGTGGTGGCACAGCTTTCTATGGCACTAATTGGGTGGAGGCACGTTGACCGCATGCTAGGTTTGTGCCTTTTATTTTCACTGGCTGAAGTGTGGTCGGGCAAGCCACGGAGCATTGCATTTTGGGCCAGAATCGCCCAGGGTGAAGGGAGGAAGGCCTTCTTAGTAGAGGTGTTCTTGTTGCATTGCATTATAGTGACTCCCTCAGGTGGGTCAGGCTCCTGCATGGAGTCCTGACACTTTCTGGTTGGATATGCTGTGTGGACATAAGGGCTTGACATGGATGCCTAGGATGAAAACATGCCGCCACCTCTGCAATCTGTTGGGAGTTGCTGTTACGAGACAGATGTCATAAGGACATTACGAGACAGATGCCATAAGGACATTACGAAAGCAAAACGAGAGCGGGAAAAAAAGGAGTAAAATTGGACAAAAAAATAATATTGTAAAGATGTGAGAAAGGAAACACACACCCCATCATTAACACACCATTATCGACACACTATCATCAACCCACCATCACAGACACACCATCATCAACACTGTATCACAACATACCGTGACAGAAACACAGCATCATCAACACACTAAAACAGACATACCATCACAACACTACATGACAGACCCACCATCTAACACACAACAACAGACACAGCTTCATCAACACACAACGACAGACACAGCATCATAAACACACCATAACAGACACAGCATCATCACCATACCATAACAGACAGAACATCATGACCACTCACCCTGACGTCTCCCTCCCCAGCCTCATGGAGCCCCTGACACTGAAGCCGGTAGCCTGCTGACCAGGTTGCAGAGATGAGCTGCAAAACCAAAACATCACAGTCAATTTGGCATACAATACAGTACATCCGACACCCCCACACAGCATGTTTTCAATTACGTTTTAGGAGTAACATTGTTATTTTATTGTTTACACAACCCTAACACTAACCATGACCTAACCCTAACCTTAACCTTAACAACTTAACTTTTGTTTAGAAACCAAACCATAACCTCCTAATCCCAATGCCCCAGAGTAATGTAGGAGATATTGCCCTGCATAAAATTACATCTTACATTTTTTTTTTTTTTTTTAAAGAATCCACTAATAGCGTAAGTTGGCCTTGATTTTTGCCTCAGCTAAGCTACTGAAATGTATGTAATCTATGAATGTGTGTTGTGTTGGAGTGGCTGTCTTCCTCAATAGGGATGGCAGACTATCTGAATCATCCTGATTTCCTTCATCTAGGGTGCGATCACAGCTGGCCACTGGCCTACTGCGCAACATGTTATATGAGACAGCAGATGGGTCCATATCCAGAGGTCATAGTGGGTGAGGAAGGGAGACAGAAAAGAGGGACAAGAGAGGAAGACAAAGATGACAGGGAGATAGAGGAGAGAAGAGAGATTGAGAGGGAAGGAGACCAACACTGGAAATAAATTGGAGGGTGACAGAGAAATGAGGGAGACAGAGAGAAAGGTGAGGGAGACAGAGAGAGAGGTGAGGGGACAGAGAGAGATGAGAGACCAGGAAGCTCCTCCATTCTCTCTCCACCTTTTGTTCTCCTTCCTTTTGTCCCTCTCTCTCTTACCCTGAAAAAAGTGCTCCATGACCTTCTCGTTATTTCCACGGGGCTTGGCCTTTTCAAACATCCAAACACACACACACACAAGACGCTCAACACAGTGAATGAACTTCACTTTGAGGCATCATCTCTTTTAAAATGGGAATCATTTATTAAAGCTACATTGGCCTGGGTGTGTAAGACTGTGAAACAGACCACAGGTAGGCCAAATTTACAACACCTTTCACAACAAGTATTATATTCAACTCGAGCAAGTCTGAATGCATATCCCTATGACTTTGCTGACTTTTTTCACTCAACTCCTCTTCAATGCAATGAAAAACCTATTTGGTTGTCTTATGAACTTGATTTCTTATTGATGAGCAACTTCTAAAATTGTTGTATGATTTTTATGTTTTTAAACCAGTGCTTTGAGGGGGGGGTCAGTCTGTCAACATTTAAAATAAATTTGCTATGTACAATTTAAGGACAATTGTTTTATTTTACTGTTTCAGTCAATTTATTCAATTTGAGGCCTGATCAACACACTCCAGATTCTAAAGATACTGAGACATTCAACACCATTTGTGGCCAAGGGAAGTCCAGTGGTCTAACCCTAACCCTTGGTGCAGTATGGGTTGGAATCCAGCCCACTGCTCCTTCAACCACAACTCTATCATTTGCCACAGCCCTGTCCAATAAATCATAAAACACGCCATAAACAATATCTTTAAAATAGAGAACATCCATTACCTCAACCAGCATGTAGAGGGACAGCATAGTCACACCAAAGTTGTATAATCGTAAGACACCCTTAAGTGAATATGCTGTCCTGCTCCTCATGTATTTAGTCCCCAGATAAACTGCTAGGAGGTAGAGGACGGTGAGGCTGAGAGTGGGGAGGCACGAGTCCAGCAGAAGCCATCCTCGTACCCGGGTGTCTAGGAGGGAAAGAGGGCATCATTGTCCAATCACAGCTTAGTACAACACTCAAACCATGACGGTTGAACCTGTTCTAATACAGTCTGTTAAAACGCAAACTGATTGGACAGATTAGAAACATTTACAGTTGTAATACCATCTGCTTTAACACAAACTGATTGGACAGATTAGAAACCTTTACTGGTCTAATACCATATGTTTAAATACAAACTGATTCAACAGATGAGAAACATTTACTGGTCTAATACAACCGGTTAAAACACAAACTGATTCAACAGATAAGAAACGTTTACAGTTCTAATACCATCTGTTTTAATACTGATACAACTGATTATGTCTGTGTTCATTTGATTATTGACATATTATAATTGCTTTAAAACTAACACTGATGAGTGATTTCTTTTTTACAAAAAACTATAGTGTTAACTGACAACAGCATTTATACATAATACATACCACATATACATGCATTTTTTTCCAGATAATATGAACAACAACAATAGCAAAATAATAATGAATGTCACTGTCTTGGTCTATGACCAGATCAGGCTGAATGACCTGCTGTGCAAGCTGTCATTGCTTTCATTTCCATAGGTAATGTTAGTGATGTGAGTTTGCTGTGGCTCAAATGGAGGGAGATGAGCATTCCAGAGTAGCTTGGTTTTCACCAGAGGCCTTGAAAGTTCATGACACGATTGAAACACAGCGCTTAATTGCAAACATTCTATTGGGATACAAAAGTCAGCCCCTAGAGAAATGACTTCCTATCATGAACTTGTAACAAATCAAAACTTACATTAGACCAGCTATGTGGAGAAAGTGAATTGCATATATCAAACAGACTGCTTTATTACAAAGGTATTGAATCTATTTATTGTACTAGCTAATAGCCTGTGTAGTGTAATGTTTAATATTGCTTAAAAGACAACCAGCCACAGCTTTGAAGGCTTTTAGTCATTCTGATCACACTCCTGGCAGTTCTGACACTGACCTGGATCTAGAGTGCTGCTCTCGTGTGTGAGGTAAGCCTTGAAGGACTCTGCAACGTCCCACTTCAGCTGACCCTGTAGCCTGACAATACATATTCCTGGTCCTGACAGCCATATTTGCAGTGTGTTTCCCCAACCATATTATTATTATCAGATTAAGACATACCTCTCTCTCCAAATAGGTAGTCCACAAATGTGTTTAACCGATGGTCCAAGCTTTGGATGTGGTCCTGAAAGCATAAAAAGAGATGTCACTCGCAGTTATTGTTCATGTGTCCGTGTACATGACACAGTGCCATTTTCATCACATCTAGCGAAATAATAAAGCTTACAATTTTTAAGTTTACAGTTAACACTCTGGTTTTTTGTAGTTTTAAGCTCCCACTGTCCCCCTGTCCGTTCCCTCCGGGTCAAGAAGCTCTACACTCCAGACAAGTGACCTTCAATTATGCAATGATGTATGGTTCCCTGCGCAGACCTGTGCATAATCTGATGACAAAACATGATATTCAATGTTTCTCCTCATATTTCTTCTCATATTCTGTTTCCACTCATTTAGCCAAATGTGTTAGTTTTGTTCCGGAATGCCCAAACACAGGTTAATTTAAACTGCCTATTCACAAAAGAATCTCACTCATAGAAGTTGCATTATACTGATTCTGTAATCAACGTTGTTGACTCCTCGATTCTCCTTGTGGCAGAAGTGCACATTGGTGGAAATTCGCCTGAATTAGCATCTCGAACAGCTACGATTTATTAAGGGTATGCCAAAGTATGATGTCATGACTCTGAGAATTATGACCTGGCCAATCAGCATTTAAGAGTAAGACAAGCAGACTAATCGTATCTGGTCACCGTGCAGGATTCCCAAAAGGCAGAGGTTTTCAGGTATAACGTCAGGGGCAGGGAGTTGGTGTATTTAGGGCAATTATGTATTCAATGTCTTCCATGTCTTTACAACCAAATATAACATCTCTCCAACATTATTTCAATATTCTATGCTCAGGGGTGATTACCGTGCATAATGGCACATCAAAGCAAATTTAAAATGATTAAAATAATTTTATGATCAGATTTTGTTTTTGACTAGCACGATTTATTTTCACTGTTATCAATCAACTAGTGATATGCACATTTAGGAAAGCAAACTACACACTCTCTACATGACATGAACAAGTGCATGAATTATGCACATTTCTGTGCCTTTCGGTGCTGGGAGAGGATTGCATCTGGTTTATGTGTGTGCTGTAAATGAACACATGGAAATACACTCATTCCCAGGAATTGGCCTTTATAAATACACTATATGGATAAAGATATTGGGACATCCACACAATACACCTACAGGAGATTGTATGACATCCCATTCTAAATCCATATGCATTAATATCGAGTTTGTCCCCCCTTTGCAAGTATAACAGCTTCCACTCATCCAACTATGCCTTTATGGACCTTGCTTTGTGTACTGGGGCACAGTCAAAGGGCCTTCCCCAAACTGTTCCCACAATGTTGAATGCATAAAATATTCCTAAATGTCTTGGTAAGCTGAGGCATTAAAATGTTCCTTCAGTTGAACTAAGAAGCCTAGGCCAACCCTAGAAAAACCACCCCACATCATTATCCCTCCTCCACCTAACTTTACAATTGGCACATGGCAGTCAGGCTGGAAACGTTCTCATGGCATTTGCCAAACCCAGACTCATCCGTCAGACTGCCAAATGGAGAAGCGTGAAAGTCCAGAGTCCAGTGGCGCCGTGCTTTACACCACTCCATCCAACGCTTGGCATTGTGCTCGGGGATGTACGGGTTGCATACAGCTGCTGGACCATGGAAACCCAATGCCATGAAGCTCCCGGCGCACAGTTTTAGTGCTGGTTTTAATGCCAAAGGAGGTTTGTCACTTTGCAGTTACTGTGTCAGCAGAGCGTTGGCAACTTTTACGCACTATGCACCTCTGCAATGGAGTTGCTGTGGTTCCTGTGAGCACTTTAGAACGCCCCATTCTTTTACAACGTTTTGTAAAGGCAGACTGTATGGTCAGGTGCTTAATTTTATATACCTGTGACAATGGTACTCCATGAAACACCTGAATTCAATGATTAAGAGGTGTTGCCCAATACTTTTGTCCATAGAGTGTAGCTGGCCTTTACCACGGTAGGCACAGAATGGGAATTGAAAACATTTTGAATGCCACATCGCTTCCAAGGCATGCCTCCAGTCTTCCGATACGACGCGCTCTATAACTCGGCATCAGCTATGCGATCAAAGTTTTCAACCCAGCAGTTGGGTCACCCAAACAACTCAGCAGTTTTGTTTTTGCATGTATGTTTATCAAGTCACAGTAATCCGTATCAAGGGTCATGATGTCAAACTTTGAACTTGCACAGAGGGTTTTGTGGAGTGTGGTCTGTGTTGCTATGTCTCCCAATCCCTCCCTCCATGTCTCCCTCTCTCACCTTCTCTCCAATGGAGGACTACCAACATTAACACCATATCATTCACTCCCTCTCTCTTCTCCACCTCTCACTCCATTTCCCTCTCTCTTTCTACCTCAGACACCGGAGGAAAAGGGACATCTCCTCCTGTCTCTCCACCCTTCTTCTCCTGTCTCTCCTCTCTTTTCCACCTGTCTCTCCCCTCTTTATCCCCTACTTTCAAGAACTTTAATGTTTATTGATCCAATCCCACTGTGGTGTACAGTAACAAATGTCAGGAGGACAGGCGACCAGGGAAAAACAACAATGTGAGCAATACTGAAATTTGAGTCCACCTCCTGTCAAAAGATGACCCTACAGCACAATGCTATAGTGTTGGATTTCTGACAAAGAAGAGAACAGCACAAGTAGTAGCCTGTCCTTAGCTCTTTGGTGACCTGTCCTTAGCTCTTTGGTGACCTGTCCTTAGCTCTTTGGTGACATGTCCTTAGCTCTTTGGTGACCTGTCATTAGTTCTTTGGTGACCTGTCCTTAGCTCTTTGGTGACCTGTCCTTAGCTCTTTGGTGACCTGTCCTTAGCTCTTTGGTTACCTGTCCTTAGTTCTTTGGTGACCTGTAATAAGCCCTTTGGTGACCTGTTCTTAGCTCTTTGGTGACCTGTCCTTAGCTCTTTGGTGACCTGTCCTTAACTCTTTGGTGACCTGTCCTTAGCTTTTTGGTGACACCTTATTGACATCTATGGCAGCGTCCACCGTGTGCGTACTTATGGTAGCATCCACATTATCTATAATTATGGTAGCAACCACATTATCTGTAGTTATGGTAGCATCCACATTATCTGTAATTATAATAGCAACCACATTGTCCTTAATTACGGTAGCATCCACATTATCAGTAACCTACAATAAAAGTGTCTCAAAAAATTAAACAATAACTTATTAAACATTAATTTCTGTTAGGAATAGAAGCAAACAGGAAATTCATAAGACACGTTTGAACAGTGAGACGCTTAATTTAGCTTGTGTAAATGATGTTCTGTTGTATCCGGGATATGGGGCCAAATAACACACATCAGTGCTTTATTTGGACATTATATTATATATATATTATTATAACTGCCCTGAAATATGTATTAAACCTATTGTCATTAGAGACAAATTATTGTCTCATACCGCTCTATTAAGAATAATCAGATTCAGTTTTGTTATGCAATAATTGTGTCATGCCATTGTGGTGCTATTATTTTAATTATGTAGAATAGGGCAATTATGCCCTCTAGGCTCAATTAGTTACAGTACGGGTGAGCCAGCCAAGATAGGTGAATTGGGTGTTATCCCACTTTCATATCGTGTCTAAAACTTATAATAAAGACTTGCTACAAGTATAAATAACAGGTAACACCCTTACAACACATAATTAGAGATGGGAAGAGATATAAAATGTTTGGGATAATATTTACCTAGTGTTGTTTACCTGTCAATGTTTCTCATGGCCATATTAACTTCGCTAGCATGGCTATGTTTACCTGCCCACATTTACACGGCTACATTTACCTGGTTTCGTTAAACTGCCCACATTTACACGGCTACATTTACCTGGTTGTGTTTAACTGCCGACATTCACCTAGCTAAATGTACCTAACTATGTTTAACCGGCTACATTTACAGATAAATTCACCTGGTTATGTTAACCTAGCTACATTTACCTGACTACATAGATTTTTGCTATATTTAATGATTGGATCGACAATATCCAGCATGTAGTTTAACATGTTAGGGCAAAACTGAGTTGCTAGTTGAACATTCTAGATTTGAACCTTCATCTGCTTTATAATAAATTAATGTGATGTTAAACAGAGTTTAGAAATGTGCTGTTATTGTTGTTTTTGATTGGTATAATTGTTCATACAATACAATCTTGGACATGACATCAGGTCAGTGCCCGCACCATGCATGAGTAGGCTACACAAAAGTCAGATTTTACTAACCCATTTACCCTTCTGACACAACCTAGCTAGATCAATTATATCAATGTAATTGTAATAAATATGTAACAAGCATGGTGACCTGATTAGTTAGATCCAAGACCATAATTAAAATTAGAGTGAAATGGAAGGTACTCATACCTTCTTGATTGTTTTAAATCCAATAATAAAGAAATAGATACCATAAATTCAGACAATCACTAGAGTCAGAGAAATCAGGCCCAATGCATACATCTACAAAGTACACCCCTCGAATGTTTTGACAGCATGGACCAAACATCAGTTGACGCCCACACATTTTCAATACATGCCGACAGTAAGCTACAGCCACTCTACATATTTTGACCTTACCATGTCTTTCTGCTGGATGTAAGCCCAGTACTTGCTACCGCAGAGGTCAAATAACGTTGAGAACGTGAGACACGATACCCAGGAAAGAGAGAGAGGTTGGAGGAGACACGGTGTGCTGCACAGGGTTTCTATGTGTCCGCCTTTATAGCTTGCTGTGGCACGCGTCCACGGCCCCACGAAGCACTGCGCGTCATATGCCGGTCTGTGAAGACACCACAGGCATGCGGGGCTATGGGGGGATGCTTAAAAGACGGACAGGGGCTGTAGCCAATCAAGACGCGCGCAAAAACGGGCGCGGTTCCAGCAGCCGCTGCGAGGCAATCGAACCATACCATGGATGCTGCCGAGGTTGGACCTGACTGGACGAATACAGTGTGGGTGGGACAGCATTGTTTGTATAGATGGCGATGCTAGTGAATTGGGCAGTCATGCGTGAGATAACCACTGGATAGGTGACACATGAGCATAGACTGCGTGTTGGGAAAAAACAGACCGTGGGCAAAGGGAGGCAATAGCCACGTCACAAATCTGCGTAGCCCCGGGTCAGTCCCAACCAGGGTTTAATATTTAAAATGAAGCCCTTCCTTATAACTCTGAAGTCATGAAAATCGTTTTCGTAGCCTCCCGACGTGTTGGTTATGCTCCCCCTAAGCCCCGGGAGAGAAAGAATCCTGGCGCAGTGCCTGGAAAAAAAATGAACCTTAATGACCGAACAAAGACACGGAGCTTTGCAGTCAACCTACTACTCATCATCGAAATTGGATATAAACGAGCCACTCTCCACTGTAATGCAGCTATCGCTATCAATTTGCCTTGTTAAGCGATAATATAAAATACATATATACCCAGCTTTTGTTCCACCTCCAAATTGATTTCAGACCGTTTTTAGTCGGTGAATGAGTACAAAAATGGATGGTGTTGTGTAACCCCCCCCCTCCCCCCCACGCACACGGAGACGTTCGCAGACACACACACATACACGTGTCAACACACACATCTGCTGTTATTATTGTATGAATGTTCCTTAGGACCAATCAAATGATGCGCCTTCTGTTGTACTACTTGTTTGTATAAAGCTATTGCACAAAACATTTTAGCTTACAAAGGTTAACTTGCTCTATGACATATCAACTAAATGCCTCGAATTCGTTTGAATAGGCAAACTTCCCCAAAACGGAATCTCTTTCAAAGAACCATCCACCAATGCATGTTGCTTCCAGCTGTAGGGGGTAGATTTGAAAACACTGTGCACTTCCAAGTGTTGCAATAAAAACATTCTGACTTGGTGTCAGTTTGTTTCTATATGCAAGACAACCACAAATATTTAGTATAAAATCAAATCGCCTTATATGATCATATGAACACGGAGCTGGATCTATCCAGGCTTTTATAAAATTATTCCAACAATACGAGGAGAAAGAATGCTCGTCCACCTGTCGCTAAATCAAGCTGGCTTGCAAATGTGCGTGCGTGTGGTACACGTGTCTAGTAAAACAATGAACCACCTGCGCAACGCTCATTAGTATTATTTTCTGATTTTGGCACGAATTCACATTTAAAATAAATGCACTATTGCAGATTCAGCAACACTGCTGGGATGAAGTAGGGTTTTAATCACATATTGGATAAACGAAATAAAGCATGTTGACAGATCAGTGCAGGCAGCCGAGTACGCAGTCATACTACATCGTTTAACAGACGACAATGAATTGGATATTTTTTCAATGATCCCCCTAAAGAACCTGAAAAAAATTAAAAAGAATTTACAGAATACAACCTACATCATATACTGTGGTCTAAATCAAACCCAATCATTTCAGGAACCAGCCATTGAAATGTTAATGTTCTCCAAAGACCCGTGGACAATGGGTAACCATGGGGTTATGTTGGTTCTCATGGTTACAAGTAAACACAGTGCACATTGGGGTGTAGTTAGATTACCATTTTAGTTTAGTGACATAGGCCAATGTTTCCCACACTGTCCCACTGGCGGACTTTTTCCCTCTATTGAGTGGCTTTGGAGCACCCGTCTGTCTGGTTCTGTCACCTGTGGCTTATGCAGTGGCTTTTGCATTCGTTGTTTGTTGTGTGTGTTGGTACAACTATTTTCATGTACTACCCGGTCACTTTACTATCAAACCAAGAGGCACTTTGCTTTGCATAAATACTTACAGCCATTCTAAAGAAAAATACTTCCACATATAGTTAGGAGAGGTGGAAATATTAAGGGAAGCCTGAATTTGCTAAACGCTCTTTCAGGTATAACCCAACAGGTATTTTAGTCAGTGTCAAATGATTGGCACTTATGTACACGTATGCCAGTAAATCCATGTTACATGACATGAGTGCAATATAAAATGATTGGCACTTATGTACACGTATGCCAGTAAATCCATGTTACATGACATGAGTGCAATATAAAATGATTGGCACTTATGTAAACGAAGGCTAGTAAATCCCCTGAACATGACATATGTGTAATATCCCATTATTGGCCCTCATGGAAAGGTAAGCCAATAAATCCATTTGACTCCAAGTTGCTGTTTATATCAGTTCAAGAGTCTGCAGTTCATTCCAGCTCCACAATTGTTATGCAACCCATCTCGCTGCGTACACTGCCCAAGTCAAGGTAGTAGTCTGAGCCTTATCAATATCTCCATTGAGTAAAGTTCACCAGAAAATCAGGCGATCACCCCCTATCAGTAGTTAGTGGGACAAGGTGTTGTTACACTTTGCACTGTCTGGCCCGTTCATCCCTGCCCCATAAAAGGAAAGCTCCTCATTCAAGGCTGACAGTTTAGACCTTGGGGGAAAACCTTTGGTCAATGCTGGGATGGTATGGGTGCACACAGTCACCTAGATTCATGTGTGCAGTAAGACTGGTCACTTTAGTTAATCGCTTTGCTAGGTAGTGTCGTTTGTTTTTATTGTATATGCACTGTATGACCTGTCAGGTGTTAATATCACCACCAATTGGCAATACTGTTACTGCAATTCTCTTCTGTTTCAATCCTTGGACATGTTACAAATGTAAACTAAACTAGCAACTAGCTGATGTTCGGTCACCAACCGCTGTAACCATCACTTTCAGACGCTTTAACCACCAATGCCCGAATTATACTTAAAATGTGTTGTGAGTGTTTTCCAAATTTCTAACTTAAATTGTTTGGTTGTTTCACTCTACTGTTTGTAAACACCAAAACACACTACATTTCCTCAAAAGGTGGTTAAAACCATAACTTGATGTCCATAGGTGGTCAGCCCCTGCTTTAAAAGCTCTGATGACAAATTTTATATTAGTTATTTCTTCAGACCATTCCATTAGCTTTGTTGTAGTTAATATGAGGGACATTCTTCTCAAAATATACGTTTGTATATGTTGTTCCTCAGTCTAAGATCCCAAAAGCTGTACATGTCAACACTTAAGTTTTGATTATAGAGCACCCCCAGCACAAAAAAGCCCATTATAATTCTTGCTAAAATATTGGTTCTAGCTCTTCAATTTCTA
The DNA here is from genome assembly GCA_016801125.1 of Novumbra hubbsi. Classification (NCBI taxonomy): domain Eukaryota; kingdom Metazoa; phylum Chordata; class Actinopteri; order Esociformes; family Umbridae; genus Novumbra; species Novumbra hubbsi. The sequence goes on from JACXGK010000680.1 coordinate 43,536, forward strand.
TTGTTTTGTTGTTCTTTGGCTGTATGCTAGGTTGAGTATAGTGACAGGACAGTTATCAATTCCAATTAACTATGTCATTTTAATTAAAATAAAAAAAAGTCTTATTAGGCCAACAATTTAAGGCTTACAATATGATATTTCAAGGATATGTAGCATATTGTATATCTTATTGACTTTTATGAAAACATTTAGAGTTGGGCTATTGTAAATGAGAATTTGATAAATTGCAACTGAGCTTTTACTGTCGATTTTAATGCAGACGACTCATTCCGTGAGGGGGGCGCAAACATTTCTACAACAGCCTACAGCCGCTCCTAGACGGAGTTCGTATATTTAGTATTCAAGAGCCAGCAGCAGACACACTCCACGTTTTATATTTTTTTGGGCTGGGCTATGTATTTGTTTACGGTTATGTAGGAAAACGGTCAACGCTGTCCACTTTCTCGAATCGGATGACCAACTAAGGGCAGGCATTGATAACGGAAGGTACAAAATGCAAAATGGCACACATGGGGCAAGTCCCGAACCGTAATTAGATCAACACTCCAATTGGAATTCCACACGCGTCCTAGTAGGCTACTGGGGAAATGCTGCAATGAGTACAGAAGGACAGGTAGCCTACTGTCTGCAAAGGAATTTTGCGCCTTCCGCCGGACATATCCCTTTCCAGTTTACTAGCGGAACAAATCCCCACGATGGGACTGTGCTACAGCTTGCGTCTTAATCATGACGAACGCGGCAACACCGAGCAACCTGCGGGCTGTTCTGTACGCCCCAAGGACCCTGAACACGAGGATATAGCGGCATATGATGACATTACACCGCTCCACGGTTGTTGGTGTCACCATGGTGGCCACGGCAAAACAAAACGATCCGCAAATACGCAAATACGGAATGGAGGCGACGGGGTCGATGACCGGTCACAGGGTCAACAATTGCTGCAGAAGACGCTCCGCAAACAGAAAGGGAAAAACTTGGACAAAAAGTTGTCGGATGAGGAGGTGGTAAAAAAAAAGGCGAAGGAACTCAGCAAACATATTGACCAAATTCTGAAGGAGCAGAAACGGGATTACGACCAGACCCTACGCCTGCTTTTACTTGGTAGGTTTTGCTGGCTCAAGTAGGTTTAAAGCCCAGCACTCCCCTAAAATTATGTCAGTTCCCCGCTTTCAAGATTTCCTTTTATCACAACTGTCTACGATGTCGTGATTTGGTTTCACTGTAAAATGCGGGGTTATTTGGATGACCCAGCTGCTACTTACAGGCGTTGGGTCGCGAAGTTTGGTGGTTTGCTGTAAAAAAAACCTGATGGTTTATTAAGGCTGGGTATTTGACATAATAACCAAGTGGGTCAGGCCAATAGACTGGGGGCGTGGCTTAGTTGATGAGTGGTATTTAATTAGGTATAGTTAATAATTTGTCACTGAGGTTTCATATTAGTGTATGTCATGAATATTAATTTTAATGTTCTGCCTTTATGTTGGGACTTGCAAGTAATACATATTCCAACTTTGTGTCTCAATTACTGGCTTATCATAGAGGGGCTGGACACAGCTCTCTGCTGTAGTATATTGTCTTATTGCTTAAATGTATCGGCTAAGGGCTGTTCTTAGTCACAACACAACACGGAGTGACTGGATATAGCCCGTAAACATGGTGTTGGCCATATACTGTACAACTGACCCGTGATACCTTATTACAACCATTCCATTATTATGTGTGTTACACTTTTTTTTCCTGGGCCACTAGCCAAGCTATTTCTTCAAGCTACTTCTGATGCCTGTCTTCTATTAAATGCTGAACATCACATCATTTAAATGACTGAGATTGTAAGCGTCGGCAACTGATATGAAGTGGTGCTTTCTTTTAGAGGGACCTACAGTTTTACATCAGCCACCTTTGGCATACAACATATAGTGCCCTCCAATCCTGTGTTCTCGTGCTTAATTTTATCATGGTTTTCACCTTGATAAGAAAAGTCAGATAAGGTGGACTTTTCTGCTGGAGAGCTTTGTAAGTAATCAAGCAAACTCTGATAATATGATGTGTATCAGCCTATTTCAGACCCATAAATGAATGACCCGGTCATTCCATAGCTCCCCATTTTTGCTTTTTATGCAAGAACCATGTTATTGTCAGTGTAAATGGTCAGTGTTCTTGCCGTTTCTCCATTTGTAGATGGACAGCAAAATTATGTACACATTGTAAATGGTTTTGTATCCCAGACTGATGGGAGTCTTATCTTTCTTCTGAGTGTCTCAGATATGTCTTTTGATCCTGGGTGTGTTACCGCACACCCATAAGGTTAACCGCAAACCATACCTAGCATCTAATCTTTATGGTAGGCTAGACTCTCCCTAGTTACACACATTATTCTCTAATAATTTGCACCTGTTTTGAAGCACTGATTCCAATTGAATCAGACATGCTGATGTGGATATGTATCACAGGTGTACAAATATGACTGCATTGCCTTGCTAGCATACCACACTGTGAATAAGGCCTTGGAATGAAACTATTAGGACTAGCTGTAGTCTCAGTTTGCCCAACAACATCACACTATCCTGTAACAGACGTCTCACTTTGTCTCACACGAGCAGGGTTCATCTTGGTGTCAAGTTAGGAACAGTCCAAAGTCTGTGGTTTTTATGCAAACTGTCTTTCCCCATAAAGCCTTCCCCACCTGTTCCCCGGTTGCATTGCTTTATAATCTTAGCTCTATTTTCTGCTACTGTGATGTTTCCTATCAGGGCTGACCGATGGCCAATGATAAGAGATTGAGCAGCTGCACTGTACCATGGTTATGAATATGGACTTTGATTTTAGTTGTTGTGTCTTCTGCACACTAAGGGGCAGGTTGGCCCTGCTATAACTCCATATCAGAGAAGCGTTGAGAGACACAGCTTAAGAGACAGGCTATTTTTAGCCCATATTCAAATATTCAAATGGAATCTGGGTTACTGTAGTTGAAGAAATGGAACAGAGCTGCTCTTAAATAGGTACTACTTCTGTGTGAATATGCAAATTGACAAAGGTCAGTCTAGAAAATATCCTGTGTCCTGGTGGATAAACCTGTAGCACCGTCTTCTAAAAAAGTATCACCAAAGTAAAATATTGGATTCAACCAGAGTCCTTAACAAAAATGTGTTGGACTGTCTAGCGCAGGTGTTAGCAACGTGTGGCTCACTGTGATTTAGTTTGGCCACCCCAAAGTGAAAAAACAACAACAGTGAATTTTTTTGTGTGTTGAAAATTACACTGTAAAAGTAGACTGGAAATAAGAGCATCTATTTTAAAGTATTCCCACAAATGAAATAAAGAGTAATAATCTTAGCTTGTGTTAATGTAATCAAGGTACAACATTGTTGTCAGTTTATTGTATGTCAATATGCAGATTACAGTTAACCCCCTGTCCTTAAAACAATCAGCCTACCTCCTAAGTAGCAAATGTAATAATCATCATTTTAATTTGTAGAGCATATTTTCCATACTCTTAAGGTAAAGAAACCCTAGCATTAGTTAATAGTTTTTAAACCGACTCGCATACAGGTAATGTTATTGAATGACCGAGTCAATATTAAAGCGTCTTGTTACATTTACGCGAAAGTATCAAGAACTGGATGGGATTTGTCTAATTATTATGTAAAAGATTACACAAAATGCTTGTCTTTTATGTAATCATGTCAAATGACTTTACTCATGACATGGAGTGGTACGGAGGTTAAGCCATTGTGGCTAGCGTTAAACCAATATTTAACGTTTATTTCTGACCCCAGTCCAGCAGCCAGATATTTATAGCGTCCGTTACATAATTACTACCGGAGTGATGTGTAGCCCCAGCCAAGTTCCCAGCTTCCGTTACAATGCTACAGTCCACTCTATGTCGTTTGCCAAATATTACACGTCAAGAAACGGATCGCACCTAGACCGAGCTAGCCTTTTGTGCTAAGGGCTTTAAAGGAAGGCGGCGTCCTTTATTTTTTAAATGTATGTGGTTCCTATGAATGGTTTCACTTTCTTAGGCTCTTGTCCCACTGACACGTATTTCAAAAACCAACCTCCAGCTATGACTTAAACGGACATGTCTAACACCTGCTGTCCTCAAGGGATAAAATGTGCATCCTGTTTTCTGCCCAGATTTTAACTCTCGTTTTGCAAATTGGGCCTGAGGTCCTAAGGTCCTGAGGAAACCACCCCAGAGCTGCCCGAAAGAGTTCAAAGTTCATCACGAACCAAAACACAACCACCCACACCATGCATGTGTGACAAAGGACAGTTATATCCCAAACTCAGTTCATTGTAAAACAGACAAACGATGGCACAGGACTTTGAAAACCTCAAAGTGATTATCTATAACTAGGCTATACCTATTTGAATACCACTCACAAAGTAAGTCAAGACCCCAGTCTAATGGCATGATGTCAAATACCAATCAAAAAACAAATAGCCCACTAATCAAGGTTGTGTTCATTGAGGGACAATGTAGCAGTGTTTTAAAAAAACAAAATCAAGCAACTGTTATTTTACTCGTCCAGATCATTTCTCCAATTTAAGCGTTTTCCCCCATATTTTGTGTTTCGTTAACATGGCCAATTCATGTAACCTTTTGGGTTTTTTACGATACACATTTGTGTATCTAGTAAAGGACATCGGTATTCTTAACAATGTGGTAAATGTATACTGTCATCGTGAAAACAGTTTTTGTTGCCCTTAAGCAATGCTCTTAGCCCCAGTTGTTCCTGTTCGTTGCTGTGGATTTGAACTTGTGCTAAACAAATGTACAGTAAATGTAACGTGCGCACGCACGCACTCACGTATACGCACACGTTGACATGTATTTGCTGTTTACGCCAACCACTAGAGGGAGACAAAGTTCAAATTACTACAATAGTCATTGGGTCACCCTGACCCCAGAGGGAATCGGATGAGATTAAGGGTGATCTTTTCTCCTGAATTTTTTCGGAAGTGTTTTTTTTTGCTCCTCGTGCCAAAACTAACGCTACACTCACTTGTGTCTGTTTGCAATGTGTTGAGGTGACACCGACCAAAACAAGACACAGTAAAGATTGTCTTGACTCTCGATGGCCACTGAAGGGAGGCACAGAGTCAGAGAGTAGAGACTGGTTCGGGGAAGCCAGCACACTTGCAGCACACAACATTAACAGTTAGGAAGTTCAGCTGGCTACATTTGCATCCAGAGGACATCTTATCCATTGACTGACCAACTCACATTTGCATCTTGTTTTAAAACGTTTTTAAAACGTTGTAAATGTTTTCATTGATTATACGGCTGGTAATGTTATTTTAGGCATCTCATCAGGTCTTGCTCTTGCCAGTTTGCCCTGCAATACTGGTTGTATAAGCCATGTTTCCAATATGTGATTTTTTTCATTTACATTTTAAACGAATCAGTCATTGAATTGAGCGGATTAACTCTTGATCCACCCGAGTGTATTTTACCACTGAAATGGTCAAACACATCTACCTCACTTACTTTAATCAGTGCATGTATTGTCTTTGAATGAGTTGACTGATTGGGTTTGAAAGGACTTAATGATTCATTCTCTCTTCATTGCTTTCCTTTGCCATTTGTTTATTTACCCCCCCACCCCCACCAGCACACTTTACCCCCCGCCCCTACATCCCAACATATTAATAGGTTGTCTTTGGCTCTCACTACATGGATATCCACTTCACATCGAAATACATCTGTGCAGTCATAGTCACAGAGACTAATATGCAAACTCAGGACATTGTTTGCATGCACTGTATTCCATGTCATTTGCATTATGCTTTTCTTTCTCTAAGGTCGAGGAACTTATGTTGTAGGAACACCATTAGATTTTAATAGTATTACATTGTGTCATTTAATATTGCTGCTGATTAAATGCAGTGCTGTAAACTGTTAGATAATATATCTGAGAACACTAAAACTAAACTTAGATTTTTTTTTGTTTTTATTGGGCTCTTGTCCAGTCCCTGTTTCATTGCGTGCTAGTCCTGTTCTAGATTTATGCACGCTAAGAGCATAAGGGAAATGCTGTGTGGGAAATTACATTTACACATGCTTTTATTTTGGTTTTGCAACAATAACACATGCATGAACCGAGAAGTCTTTGCTTTCTATTTGACAGTTTTAGTTTTACACTGAACATACAAATTCATAAATTCAGATGCGCAAAACCGTTTAATGCATAAACCAATTCTTAAACTAATTATTATTATTAACTTTTTCTTGGGGCCTCAACTTTACTGACTGAAGAATTTTACGAGATAATGTAGATTGTGCCTTCTGTTCGTCCTAACAGTAGGAACCAAGAAATAGGTTAAACTGGGTATTCGTGTTGGGTGTGCGCGAGGTTTCTTTTTCGGTGCAATGTGATTTCCTGCCGCTACAGAGAGAGGCAGTGCTGAGTTTAAAGGGACAGAAACACAAACAGAATTTTAGACAGGATAGATAGAGAGTGGGAAGCAGGAGCGAGAGAGAGGAGCAGTTGGCTGGCTTCCAGATTCAGCCCCGCTCCACTCTTTGAATATTTATGAAATTAATGTATCTTTTTGTTGTATTTATGATGCACATATTTATTAGAATCGACTGAATCCACGGGGTTGGGTTGGATAAGGGGTTAAAACGAAATTGTAACGGGGAAGGTTTTTTCCTGAGCGACAGAGAAGTGGCGCACGGATTTTTCGCCCCATTTGTTCTCCTTTTTTATTGAAAGTAGGTTTTGCATTAGCTGTTTATTTGATACTTTTTGTTTACGAGACGAGGGCAGCGGAAGATGGGTTGTTTGGGCAACAGCAAGACTGAAGATCAACGCATCGATGAAAAGGCACAAAGAGAAGCGAATAAAAAAATTGAGAAACAATTGCAAAAGGAAAGACAAGCCTACAAAGCGACACATCGACTGCTTTTATTGGGTAAGGTCCAGGAGCTGGATTTGATAACGGATATGTATCATGTATGTTTTCAGATTCGCCCCCAGCCTACATATGTTGACAGGTCTCGCCAGGGATTGCTGACTGAATCGTCAGACGGATTGTACAATGTTCATGGATTTTAAACAACGTTATAAGCTATGGGTCACCCTCGTAGCTTTTTATATTTTAGTGATGGCCTTAGTACTTATGCTATATTATGCTTTATTTCGAAGGGGCCGGAGAATCTGGGAAAAGCACGATTGTCAAGCAGATGCGGATCTTGCACGTCAATGGATTTAACGCAGAGTAAGTACCCGCTATTTTGTCTGTCATACGGCATTTCCGTGCACAGTTGTACTTATTTTTTCCTACCCTCTGATAATCAGTTTTCGTAATAATGTTTTATTGTTGTGGATCTAGTCAATGTACGGTAAGAAAAGGACCTAGTGTTTGGGAAATGTTTCTTTGCGCTGTAGCACTGCAGTGTACATCAGGCCCAATGGTTAAACCACAGCATGGCGACAAGCCCAACGGATTTCTAATAGCTGTCACAGAGATGGAGACGTAATATTATCAGATTTTCTTGACGCTGACATTCTTTGTGCCAACGGGTTTAGGTTGTCTTTACCGTTATGATATGAAGCGCTACTAACACAAAAATAAAATGTCATCGTTTTAAGAGAACGCTAACGCGTTCGGTGGTGATTTAGAACAGTTATGAAACAATGTGTCTTTAAGTATTGCTATGGCTAATGATATATTGCTATATCTTATGTACACTAAATTATAGTTTTACTTTGTAATTTAGTCTATAATGTTCTAATGAACATGTTTTTGGAGAAACGTACTGGCCTCGATATCTTATACATTTACCAATATCTTTCATATTATTTGTGCATTGGGGCGAGGATGAGCCTAAATGTAGGCTATTCTTTCATTTCCAGTTGCTTTTGGTCTAAATTGGAAAAATGTAATAGCATAAACAGGTAACTTTCAAGTAATCTTTTAGTCCAATACTTCAGTACTCTTCATTAACAAACAGTCAAAATATCCCAGCTGTCCTATGCACTATGGTGATTTTCTTTCATAGTGCTTTGAGGATTCCTGTTTTCTGTGGGGCAGCATTAGGTTCCATGATTGAATCGAAGGATCACGTTTCAAAGTATTGAACAATGCTTAACTGTCCTAATTGCCAATTTTGCTTTGCCACTTAGAGAAAAGAAGCAAAAAGTCCTGGACATTCGGAAAAATGTGAAGGATGCCATTGTGGTAAGTTTCATACTGAAATTAGAAGATGATTTGTATGACGGAATGTAGGCACACCATGTCAAAATGATTGCATTTTACAATCCAATTGTACTGCGCTGTTAGGCTTACCAATGGCTTTATCACACACGTATCAAGCTTAATGTCTGGGTCTTTGTTTTTATCCTTTTGTTAGACAGTAGTTGCGGCAATGAGCACGTTAATACCACCAGTTCCCATAGGCAACCCAGCAAACCAGTCAAGAATTGACTACATCAAAAGTATAGCTCCTCTCTCGGATTTTGACTACACCGAGGTAAGAGACACTGCTTTATTGTACTATGTGATATGAACATCGTAGATACCAACGATAACAATGGATGAAACATCATTTAGAAAAGTAATTGTTGAAATACTAAGCTGTGTAGAATGCTTAACAAATGTGATTTTGTTAATGACACATTTCGTAGATTAATAATAATATCACTGACACTCTTGTTTTCAAAATAGCATAACGGTTTGGCCAATCCCACATTGGGAAGGATCTAAGACCATTCCTACGTACTAAATCATTTATAAAAAAAAAAGTTCTAAACTGACATCAGGTCCAGAGACTGACATCAATATTGCAACATTTTCATTTCGTGGCAGATTGACCATTGATCTGTGGATCCAACATTATTTACAGTAGGTATATCTGGTCATGCATTATCATATCTAATAACACTATGGTCTCAATATGCTGTTTAGCAATCTCCAGTCACATGTATGATGACTTCAACGTGAAGTTCTTTAGACCAGAATTCCAGTGATGGGTTTTCAGTCTGCATGAGCAGTAGAGACTGTAGATCTCCACCTCCAGTGAAATATGCTGAACCTTCTGTTATGGAGCTATTCTACTTTCCCATGTCCCGGGTCCCACAACAGCTTTGTGGGAACCTTAACCAGTACTAGTATGTCACAGCCAAAAATGTGGTTTCCACTAGAAATAATATACCACACATCAAATGATAACCAAATTCTCAAATCAAAATCCACAAAGAAATGGTTAATTGCCCCCCAAAATGGACGTGCTTGAAGCCAATTGACAGTATTTAGTGTGAATTCAGTCTTTGGTCCGTAAGCGCACATAATGGGTGTTCTGTATAGGATTCTGTATAAAAGAGTTTGCTCAAATGTGTTAATCAACTTTTGGAATAAGGCTCTGTGTGTATTGCTGTGTGGTAATGCCCCGAGAAGCAACCTGAAGGCATGGATCAGGCCTTCCAGGCTAGTCCTACATCTCATGGAGTATCCCACTGATTGCATCTACGTATCCAGATGACGCTTGAATTGTCTAATTCTATTTGTGTTCAAGTTGTTTAAAGCAGTCAGTTTAAATGCTAATCCCAAGTATGGTCAATATAAAAAAAAGAAAACGCTGTTATGTTGGCCAATATGTCTATATACCTACACCCAGCAGTAACCCAGAGTGAACGGCTCCGGACGTTTCTCTACTATTAAATCAAAGACACTGATGTAGGCAAACAGATTACGTCTCTCCTGGCGTTGGCTGTCTGTGAGATCTCACAGCTATCAATTTAATTATTGTATGAAGTTAGCAATATTTCGAAAGAGTACTTAAGGAAACAGATATGCCTGTGGCCTTTCGATATGGGAGCAATGTGCCCTGGAAACATACGATAGGTATTAAAGAGGTCATGCAGGTTGGGGTCGTCGTTGTTGTTGTTGTGGAACCCTTGGCTGTATCCACGACGCCAGACATCGGTCCACAAGTTTTCTCCGATCGGCAGCCTTTCTTTCTTTTTGAGTGAGTAAGGGAAGGCAATGTGGCCACATCTGTTTGACTAGATAAATACAACTGTTATATGATGAGTTGGCTTCCTGGAAAAAAGCTTTTAGTAACCTAATTTGCTTTTGTTTTGGAGATGGGGGGTTGAATTTGGGGGTATTATCATCGCACATTTAAACCAAAGCTGCCTCTTCTCCCACACAAGGAATGGTTGGAGACCTCCTGTTTGTATGTACGTTTTTAGTGAAATAACTCTTAACGGTAGATTCTTAGTGCCTCGGATTCACTGTATTGGGTCGGCGGTTGCTGCAGATGACATGAAACAGATGTCGGGTTATCTAAGGCTTTTGTTCTGTCCCAGCACCGATGAAGGTCTTCTAACCACCTAACGGTGGATAATAGTAAGCACTGGCTATGAGTGTCTAAAATACATGCTACAATATTGATAATGAAACTTTCCAAAGTTTATTTGAACCCAAACATGAGTATAATTGCCGTTTTAGAGCTCCTGCTACTAATAACTCATGTGTTATTAGAACCAGTTGGTTTTTGTTAGGGGACGTCATAAGAAGAGATGGCCCATTAAGTTCATTGCATTGTGTCACGAAGGCACTCATAGCCATGTCAATATTGTTCAGGTCAGACATTTTGAGTTAAATGTGTCATTTCAATCAAGCGCTTTCAACTTTAGCTTTGTTTAGCGTGTCTGCATGTCATTTGAGTGTGTCCATCCATCCGTCTATGTATTTCCTTCTATTGGAGATGCATGCGTTGTAGTGCTCTTGTCAAAACATGGACAGTAGAAGCGCTAGATGTATTTGGCTGCAACACACAGGCTTCGTTAATTAGGCCTATTATGTAACGGAGCATCGATTTCTGTTAGTAAACACGCCGGCTACTGGCTCAGATGTGGACGAAGAGAGACCCTTGCGGCAACCAAACGACTGAATCTCTCTCTAAAGCAGGTCTGTGTTTCATGTCTGGCTTCCCATGTCACATGCCAGGGCCTGTTTTTGGCCTGGTCTCAAAACCCCCTTTGTCTACCATTGCGAAGACTCAAAATGCAATTTTCCCAATGTCTTTGCCTCCACTGGGGCAAATGGGAGTAGACTGGTTTTCAGCACTGTTGAAACCATTTCTTTGAGCATACTTTTTAAGAAGAAAGTCAGCTTTTGCCAAAAAATTTGCTCCCTCAATATTACTATGCATCACACTTTTTGTTTCATCGTTACCTTGCAAAATCTTATGTAGTTCGTCACAATCAATTTTACAACTTACCCGAGACAATGTATTGTTTCCAACATGCTTTCTTCTGTTGGGTACATCTACACCAGACCTGTGAAAACTAAAGCCTGGGAGGCCGTATTCAAACCAATGTGTCATTGGTTGACTATGTGGCCCACTGTCGTCAGTAAGAAAATACAAACAAAAACAATAACATTTCGTTGAGGTATTGGTATTATACATACAATTAAAGGTCCCTTAAATTACTTAAAACGCAGCAGGCCCTCTTGTTTGCAGCTCTGCTGTCAGCTCAGAAAACTTTAATTATGAAACCGGCCAGGAACAGTTCCTCTGGGCCAGCCAATAGTTACTTGCTGATGTTGCAAGTAATGCTGTGTGCTTAATATGTAAAAAAAAGCGTAGCTGTTTTTAAAGGGTAAAACCTGCAATTCAAGTTAAAGATGAAGTAGGTAACACTACAGAGTGTCTTGCATTGTCTCCGCACCAGATTGTAGGGTGTTGAAAAATGACATTGTGACAACAAGATAAAATTCAACAGAGAATGCACAGAAAGGTAAAATGTGGCCCCCCCTAGTGAAATAACTTTCCGGTCCCTGACCAGACCTGTAGTGCGTGTTTGTGGTAATTTGATTTACATTACACTCATCCTTAACAGCAATCGTTTTTCAAACTTTTGCTTAGTCCAGTCTGTTTGTAACATACATTGTACTTTTAGTAACAGAACCAAGTTACATCTGGCCTCATAAGCTCCCAGTGCCGAGTCACTGTAAATAACTACCATATGCTGTAGATGTATTTGGCTTCTTTTTGTGATTTAAGCTTTTGCTTTAGGCAACCGTGCCTGGTAGCTGGCTAGCTTGTTTGGCTTGTTCTTCAGGTAGCCTGGAGTTTTAACCTTTTCTGGAAATGAAGTTTGATTTTGATAGGTGACCTAGAAGAAGCTGCCTAAAATCCATTATAATCTGTAGGCATAGGTAGGTTTAATTTCCATTTAGTTATGAATACAGTTCTCTACCAGAAAGATGCTATTAATTTCTTTGTGGTGGCACAAAGTGTGGTCAGAGATGCACAGTACCGAAGGACATCAATAAGCTTTTTACCCATGTGCAATGACTGGATGCATTTGAAAGTTCACCCACAGTGACTTTTTATGTATAGTTTTCTACATATAATTGGTATGGTTCTCCAGAAGATGTTTGTCCACCAGAGGGGGAAGATTGACATTGAATAAGGAAGAGTACTGATATGATGACTCAATCCCAAGGCAGGTAAATGTTTCTGAGGAATTGTTAAATCTGAGATGTTCTAACCATGAGTCCTGCATGTAGACAGTCTTTATTCTCTCTTATTCACAAAAAAGTTCTAGCAAGTTATACTAGAGGTTTAGTGAAATGGGAGGTTGTCAGTGTATAGAGAAATACAGGTCCCTAATAAGCCTAAAAAAGTTTATCCGGGTAGGAAAAGTTTATACAGGGTGGGAATTAACTAACCAAATCACTTCGAAAGCTAAACCAAAAACCAGTTTTCTTTTATCTGAAAGACACCAAAGGGGGCGTCCTCTGAATGTAAACTCTCTATAATTTATCATGAGAGACAAATGATATTTGCCTATGCTAACGTAGCAAATACTAATGCTAAGCAGTAAATGCTAAGTTTTAAGTTGTTTTCAAATGTGTGTTTTTGAAGAACTTGTTTTTAAATGTTGGAGCTAAAGATATACAAGCTATTCTCTCCCACTACAATTAAATGTTTTTTCCATATCAGAATTAACTAACCTAGAAAATATTCTTCAGTTGGCTTTCTTATTCTTTTTCATATTTATTTGCTATGAAATAGAAAGACAGAGTTTTCATTTTGATTATAACTTCATTTTTGTAATTGGCTCATTTAGACTACCAGGAAGTAAACATTATCCCTACTCTTTGGCATCTTGTCTTGCATAACATGCGGTTCAGATAAATATTAATATCCACAGCATGTAGCTCACACGCACTCTTAAATAAAGGTGTAGTTAGGAAGGCATCTTTCGTAAACTAAGAAAGCAAATGCGACATTTAGGTATCAGTATCTGTTAGCTGTTGTTCCTTTTGAAATAGGAGTTTACAGTCCAGCCCAGGGGTCATCTTGGCATCAATCCATCCTCTTAACCTCTGCAACTATTGCCCCCAAGGTTTTGCCAGGCCGTAGGGAGATCTTCCACATTAGTGTCTGCCATCTTGGCCGCTGTTTGCTTGGAAAAGGAGAGCCTTCAGTTGCCTTGGTTGTGATATCTGCCAGCCATTTATTTGTTAGATAAAATGGATCGCTTGTCAGTTTTGAAGCCACGTCCCTTGCTCAAATGCTTTATGTTGGCAGCTGACAATGTAAACCCCTTGTTAAATACCCCTCGACTTTAAAACAATGTATCACATTTCATCATGGTCACACAATTGAGAAGCATTTATTTCTTTTTGATGCATTTTAGGATGTCCTGTCATGACGACAATGATGGCTAGACGGGAATAATCTTTGTTTGTACTTCTTTCCTACATAGACAGAAATGTCACTTTGTTATGTAATTACACCTGTTTTCATGATATGAAACATGACATGTTAAATCCCAGTCATGAAGCCTGAACTTTTGCCAGACTGTGACAACGCAGGTATTGGGTTCCTTTCCTTCTCTGCAGGTAAATTCAATAGTTCTTTTAAACATGTTAACTTAGGTAGCCCCACACTTTGTGGCCTGTGACCTGATTTTAGACAGATAACAAGGGTTGACTAATAAAAAAAAAAATTGCCATAACAGTCTGTAAAACATTGTTTATATTTACATTTTAGGAAGCTTGGTTGGAAATGCATGGGAACAGTTTGGGAAATCCAGGTAAACGTGAGGCAGTGTGTGTGTTTTCGTCCTGGTCTGGTCCACTTTGTTTAAATGGAAACAGAATAGTTCTGAGGAACACACATACTGTACATGTTTTTAAGTACTAATAGCCAGTTTTTCACTGATATGTCTAAAAGCTAGAGTTATAAGCTTACCTTCAATTTATTTTTAAGAAGGGTCTGTTTGAAAGGAGTTCATCAATAACATAACCTTATGTGTTATGAACTCGTTTTAATTTGAGCCTGCCCTTTGGCTCTAATTAATCTTTTATATGTGTTCAATAAACTGTTTTATATGCCTTTTTATTTGCCCAACGTTAGCATTAGAGACTTTATGCAACTTATTTTTATTTAATTATATAATGGAAACAATTGCTCCTGTAAATGACAAAATAAATACTAATAAAAGCATTAGTGTAAAACACTTACAGAAATATCAATACAATGGATTAATTAAACAACCCATCTGAATATATTTAGACTATATGGCAGAGTGCAGACTCTCAGCTGTAGGTGTGAAACGGTTAAGGAGCCCTCCCAGTTGCCCCTTCTGTTTGAGGCAGTAAAGGGCACTGTGCATTTATTCAAACCGTGTTCAAGAGCCTCCCTGAACTTAAGCTCTTAGGACTGTCTCCTGCTTCTTTGCACGCGCACACACACGCATTCAAACATGCCTGCACAAACGTATGTATGTATATATGTAAACACACACACAGAGGTAGAGAATTCCGCAGACACATTTTTTTAGCTTCAAGCAGGAGGAGGCTCAATCCACCGAGTGCCCTTAGAGTTGCCTTCCTAGAGACTCAACAGCACCCTACAAGAGACTCAAAGACCAGGCACAATTTCTTCCTCCTCGTTTTTTCTCACTAGGGAAACGCAGGAGCTAGATTTGAGCCTGGGTCTGCACAATTGCACAGTTTGGTGCGACACGACTGTTTGACCGATGACGTGTTTCAGCGCCTGAGTTTACCTACCTAACATCAATGTGACATAAACCTACTAGTGTGATTGAGGGTTTCTGTTTGACATGCGGTGTACATGCATATCCTAGTGGTCTGGTGTAACAGACAGTTGCAAACGCGTAAGGAAAGCATCTGACCAGTTGCTAAAAGGTTGATGCGCTGAAGCCCTAAGCCGGGGGCGGGTTTAAATTATCAATGAGTAGCTGAGCAAGCCTATTGCTCCCAGGGCATTCATTGTACCTTGATTGGTCCTTTCCCTTTAAGCTTACATGGCATTCATAGTACTGTGCGTGTCAAAAGAGTGAGATTGGTCATAAAGTATGTTGTTATTAGTAAGCCAATGATACATGGGACAAATGGAAAATGAAACACATGCTCAAGTCCATGCGCTAGCTTCAGCAGTGGTATTTTGTAATACTTGTTATAGACACTGAGGAGGCCACCTGAATTAACTTGTATCCATGCATAACTGTGACCTGGATAAAAAAAAAAAAAGGCCATTGCTGATTGCTATGAAATGTATCTGTTTAGTTCTCAGAAAGTTCTATGGAAAAGCCAGTTCTCATGAAATGTTTGTAAATGTCTCCAAGGTTTGTTGGGGCTTTTTTTGGGGTGTTTGTGGCCAACTGGCTTTTCCATACATCCTGTCACCAACGATCAATTTCCCTGTCCTTTCTCTCTTTCACAAAGAGGATATGTTTTCTTATGCCTCATTAGACGGGAAAGTGGTAAGAAAATGAACAAGAGTTTTTGCTGAAAGAGCTGTATGTCAGATTCAAACTCAAATGCTGTAGCAATACATGTAATACATCTGCACCAAAGGCTGTGGCTTCAACCACTGGAACACCTGTCCTTATTTTCTTTCTGTCAGTTTTTCTCTCTTCTTTTTTGCTTTCTTTCTCTTTGTTTATTTTTTTCTCTTCATCTTGCTGATCTGTTATTCCATTTGTCTTTCGATCACTTTTGTCCCACCTCCTTTCACTCCCCTGTCCTGTTCACTCCCCTGTCCTGTTCACTCCCCTGTCCTGTTCACTCCTCTCCTTTCACGCCCCTGTCCTGTTCACTCCCCTGTCCTGTTCACTCCCCTGTCCTGTTCACTCCCCTGTCCTGTTCACACCCCTGTCCTGTTCACACCCCTGTCCTGTTCACTCCCCTGTCCTGTTCACTCCCCTGTCCTGTTCACTCCCCTGTCCTGTTCACTCCCCTGTCCTGTTCACTCCTCTCCTTTCACTCCCCTGTCCTGTTCACTCCCCTGTCCTGTTCACTCCTGTCCTGTTCACTCCTGTCCTGTTCACTCCTGTCCTGTTCACTCCCCTGTCCTGTTCACTCTCCCTCTCTCTTTCTAGATCTTTTCCAGTTCATTCTTTGTATGTAGCTCCCTGGCTTTGGTCTGGCCTGCATCACCGTTTCCTGCCAGCAGCCGTTAAGACTAGTCTAGCCTGCCGTACAGCTCACAGCCAGGTAGACGAGACCGTCAGAAGAAACAGTTCAGAGCTGCGTGTGTACTGACCGCAACGCGGTTGGATGCATGAATGTGGGTGGGTGTGTCTCTGACAGGAAGGAGAGTTCCGATGTGTAACAGGACGTAGATGAGAGACGCAGGATCACGCCTCGCTGGCGTTGTGATCAGCACCGTGGCCCCAGAAGGTTTTGTCTGATGTGTGTGTGCGTGCGTGCGTTTGTGTGTTTTGCAAGAAAATGCTAGAATAGTGTCTTCATTTTGTTGGTGACTCGTCATTACTTTGTGTGACAGTAATGCTGCACCTGGGGCAGAACAGAAGGGTCGGTGATAAAGATAGACTGGGGTATCTGTGAAATCGCATAATGCATAGCTACAATAGACACACACACACACGCACACATATTTATAAACATAAGAATACATTACCTTCCCTCTGCTCTATAATTTGGATTTTAACTTTGGTTTCTGAAATTCATGGGACTTTGTTGGATGTTTTCATAAACTTGATGATCCATCCTATCTATTAAAAAGATGATTACCATAAATGACACAGTGGAAATTGTAAATGTTAGGTTCATGGCACACTCCTACAATGTAAGTCAAATGTACACACGACCACATGCACAAACAACTGAGATGTCCAGACATTTAGCCATGCATTTAGCCATGCATTTAGCCATGCAATTAGCCATGCATTTAGCCATGCATTTAGTGACTGTGAATCGTAGTTTGACAGGCAGGTTAACCCAAAGGATTTTGAATGAAAATGAGTGTGTGCTTGTTACACATGGGCAAGCATGTTTTCTCACAAGAAGTTTGTCTACGGAGGTGCCCTGTAACGCAACACTGGTAAAGTGATGCAAGAGAGACCGGTAACACACACCCTTCCTCCAAACACACACACTGTGGATTTTCAAACAACGGTATCCTAGGACAATCTCCCCCTCTTGTCCACTGGAGGGTATGCAAGGGCTAGAGTTGTTACCCGGGGGTTGGTGAGTTTTTACCCCGGGGTTGGTGAGTTGTTACCCAGGCGTGGGTGAGTTGTTACCCAGGGTGAGTGATTGTCCCTTGGGAGGATGAGGTTATTACTGTTATGGCAGTGTGGAGAGACTGGAGGAAACCCCAAAAGCAGCCAGGGCCATCATTAGCCACATCCCCTTGGCACAGGGCTAGCTGTGTTTAACCCACTCCTAATTACTCTTTGTGCCATGTCCTTGTTGCTAATTAACGTTTAGGTACAGTAAAGTATGTACCAGTTAGATGGGCTTCAGGGTTTGGTTTATTTGTTTTTGTGTCACCAGGTGTTCCCCAAGGGTCAGAGTTGGGCCATGGGATATTCAACGGCAAGGATCCTCTAGTGGACATTTCCTGTGATACATAGGTTGCCTGGCTTCTTTACGGTCCATATTTTCTTTTCTTGCACTTTAATCTGCTGTGTCTGTGGATATTACAGGGGTGGATTGGACTTTGTCATCGGATAAGCAACTCGCTACACTAAAAACAATGTCACAACCTTTTCGAATCAAATTGACATGATGTCTGTACTTGGACTTGGAATGAGTAATTCTAACATGTTCTGACATAAGAACACAAGCACCTTGCTCTGTGTTATGGCAATAAATAATAACGTTAAAACGCTGTGACCCCATATCTCACCCGCTCTCTCTGGAGACTCAATGCTGATGCAGAGGACACTTTTGTACACCGCTTCTTTCCTCTTCTCACTTAGCGACTTCCTGTTCCAGTGGTGCGATCATTAGCATTGACCAGGAAACGGCCCTTGCAGACAAGAGCAGTCTGCTTTGCATGTGAAGGATCTGTACTGTGTTTTCTGTGCTGCTTCTGTACATACAAATGTCCCCATTCATTTCAGCGTGACAAAGACGAAGCCAGAGAGTTGTGGTTGGGTGCGGTTGTGTTCACATTCAGTGTTTGGAGATGTCCACAGCACCCCTGTTAAGGGTCTTTTGTAAACATTGCTTATTAGGTTTAAAATGTGTGTAATCTTATTTCCAGTACTTACTGCCAATAACAAATTCATTGATTAGAATTCACTCACTACTGAACTGTGGCTGTTTTACCTAAGCAGTTCAAAATGTATGCTCCAGATAGGACAACTAAATTACTAAAAGGTTTTCCTCTGTGATAATATGTTTACATATGGACTGTATAAGAACTCTCTCTGGCATTTTTCTTATTAATGAATTGTTTCACGGATGACGGGGTATTTAAGGTGTTACAGAAATCCCAGTATAAAAGGTCATTTTGACGAAACAATCCACGCGGAGAGTGATTCACATGGACTATAAAGTGGAATCATAAATCGGCAGACATTTTCATAGGGGTTCAAACTCTCCAGACCCTGTTGTTGCATCAGGGGATTGCGACACTCACATCTGAGTTTGTTTGGCGTCTGTTGTCAGTTTCTTCACCTGTATTGTGCTGATTATGTGATGACTCCACCAGGGGACTAATTACTGTATACCCAGTTCTTGGCTCTCTCCAAGGAACCAGCGGAGGGGAAAACAACACTTCAAAACCTCCCTCACTCCATCTATATTCACCTTCCTTCCTCTAATCGTACCCCTCTCACTCTCTCCCTCTCTCTCTCCCTACCCCCCTTCCTCCCTCATTCCCCCCTTTTCCCAATGGTTTCCCTTTGAGGCAGATGTGTGTTTGTGTTGCGTCAAATAAGGCTTTTTGGATTCCTTGTTATTCCCTTTTATATTGGCCCGTACTGCTCAGTTTTCGGATTTTGCCCCTTAACAGGTGGGTTGTCGGGTCTCTCTGGCTCTTTAGGACACCCCGGTATCATGCCAGAGTCTGTCCTGAGTCTGGGTCCATCCCACCATTGCCACAACAAAAAAAAACACAGATTGTCCTCAAAATAACATGGACGGCTCCCTTTTTTTTATTGAACAAAAACTCGACTCATTCAGCAGCTCATTGAATTGTTAATTCCGGGGATTCACTTTCTCAGAAGTGGGATAACCGCCCACACTGCTGGGATTTGCATTGGCATCATGAATGGATCAGACGTTTTCCGCCTCATTTTCATTTATCCAATCTCTCCCGACCAATCGGTTGACACGGTGCGACGCTGAATAATGCATGACGGAAGCCCCTTATGATCACCTACCCTGAGGCCCCAGAGGGCACCCGCGTACAATGTACCTCAATCTATCATGCAAATGGCCAAGGCAACCCGGCACGTTGACAGGTCGTCCTGGTTGTGCTGGAACCGAATGCCCCCGTTGATGTTGCGTCCCCCCCCCCCCCGAGCCGTCACATGTCTGCCCCCCACCCCTCCCCCTTAACGCAGCTTCTATCTTCAGTCTTTTCTTGTTCTCTTGTTTTGGAACCCAGGAGTTTTTCGAACATGCCAAGCAGCTGTGGGATGATGATGGCGTGAAGGCGTGCTTCGAGCGCTCCAACGAATACCAGCTCATCGACTGCGCGCAGTAGTGAGTATCCCCTTACTCCTCCACCTACCGTCTCCTCCCGCCCCCTCCACCCCCCCCCCCCCCCCCCCCCCCCCCCCCCCCCCCCCCCCCCCCCCCCCCCCCCCCCCCCCCCCCCCCCCCCCCCCCCCCCCCCCCCCCCCCCCCCCCCCCCCCCCCCCCCCCCCACGCATCTTTCCCTCTCCTCATTCCTTCCATCTGTCGGTCGACTTCTCTCGGTAAATCCCACCTTGTCAGTTGTCTTCACTTTCTCTGGCATCTCTTTCTCCCTCCTCGTTCTCAACTTCTACCTCCGCTTTTCTCCCCCGTCCTTGGGGACTCCGTTTCCCCACTGATTTAGCGTGTTCTCCGGTCTGCAATCCCAAACCTCCAGAAGCCCACATATTCCTGGTGCCCTGTTGTGATGAAATGACCCCCAGTTCTGCTAGGGCAGTGGTCACCAAACTTTTGAAGGCCAAGATCACTGTTTCGTTCAAAATGTCACAAAAAAACACTAGAAATATAAAATGTCATCTTTTCATTTATTTTCATATAAAAGCAACTTACTTAACCATACTCACTAACAGACTCAGCACACACACACACACACACACACACACGTACACACACAAGCTCAGCACTCACAATCTCAGCAAAAGTTTAGCATTTTAACAAAGCAAGAGCAATAACAGCACCATAACTATGTTCAGTAATAGGCTGATACACCTTGTATGGGCTACTTGCACTCAGGGTGGTGACATACTTCAATATCAATATTCACAACATCTGTACCTCTGTGCACCGCATCAACAAAGTTCATTGGGGTTATTAGTGTACCTCGCTTCCCGAGTACGCCGGGACCCCTTCACTATTACAGTCCACTCTAAAGTATGTAGCAGGCATTTTACCAAAGACCAGATAGTTGAACTCAAAACAGCCGAAGGGAGAAAGAGACAGGACCAGTGCTATTTCAGTGGAACAATTACATCATCCAGCCACCAAGGCCCAGTGTGTGGGAAAGGAGAGAGAGACCTGCCAAGAGTCCATGTTAGCTTGGATCATGACTACTGTGTTGTCCCTCAACCAGCTTCATTGGACATGTCTTCAATTACCTTAAAAACGGAAATAGAAAATTTAAGAAAAGAGGTCCTGGTGTTGCTAGTACAGTGTGCCGTTGGGTTACAAAGATTTGCTTAGTGTTCAGTAGAAATGCCTTGAAGATCAACTGTTTGGTGACCACTGTGTTAGGGCCATACCCTAAAGTGACCGTAAATTATTGGTTTTGTTTTCCGGTCATACCTGCAAGACTGTGACAAGAAACAAATGGTTCTATTTAGGTCATACCCTCAAGATCTTGACTGGAAACAAACGGTTCTGTTCAGGTCTAACCTTTCAGACCGTGACTGGAAACACACAGTTCCGTTGAGGTCATACCCTTAATATCGTGACAGGAAACATACAGTTCTGTACAGGTCATACCCTCAACACCATGACGGGAAACTGACAATCCTAGTGAAGAAAAGGAAGGGCTAAACATTGTTTGCAACTCAGAACATGTGTTATGTGTGTGTTTTACATCTTAGCTTGATCCAGATATCAATCCTGTTCACACATAGCTACTCATTCGTCAGTCTGATAGGTGACATAGCTACTTATCCACCAGTCTGATAGGTGACATTGCTACTTATCCACCAGTTTGATAGGTGACAGTTGGGTTTTAGACTCCTGCTGGAAGAATCCATAGGAGAGGTTTTTGTAAAGTCCTTCATAAAGCTGGTCATAGTTCATTCTGCTCATACTGGGTTTTTGTTATCACGGATCCTTGTTAATGGTAGGTCCTTATTAGTTCCCATCCTGTCACCTCCCAGGTGGCTTTCGGCGATGTGGCCCTTTGGTGTGTCTCCATTGACGCTCCTTATGTGTCCTGGGTCCTCCTAAGGCCTTCTGATTGGTCTTGTAGACTTCTCGTGGCACCAATGGAGTTCCCCGGAGATGCTCCTCAGGGATTCTGTGGAACATGTTTTTGAGCGTATGTGGGTGTGCGTGTGTGTCTTTGTTGGTGTGTTCAGAACCAGACCCTTCCTTTTATTCTGTAACTGACCCCAATTCATCGCCCTACCATTTCCCTGCCTTTCGGTACAGCGCACAACAATGTTGCTGTTGACGATGCGCTCAAAACAGAGGAGATAATGGGTTTCTCAAGGTCACCATTTCCATAGCCTTTGTTTAGAAGGGGCACCCTGGACACCACTTGGCTTGACGGGGTGTCGTTCTGTTTGCCATCAGCCCTTTTGTGTGAAAAAGGTTTTTGTTCCCCCTGGCGAATATATAGTGACCATAACATGATGGAAGTTGTCCCTTCCCGATATCTGGTCAGTCGAAACGTGTGTCACGTTAAAGGCGTGACGTCATACTCGCTTGTTGTTCCTCTCCCAGGAAGTCACCCATTATGCTGTGGCTTTACTGACGGCGGACAAAGCCTTCTGAAGTGTTTGCCCTGTCTAACTCTCTGTGTGTGTGTGTGTGTGTGCCTGTGCGTACGCTCACACACGCATCACTCAATGCCATGACGCACGGTAGCTGTACTGTATCCGTGTTTAACTGCTATCGCGTTTCCACTGACAATATCTCTGCCGTCTGTATACAGAAACAAAGTGGCCCCGTGTGAGCTAAGAAGAGGGAGCTGTCGTCTGCTAAGGCCCATAACTGACAGTTCGCTCTAAGTTAGCATGGCGGTGGAATTCAATCTCTGTTCCTGTCTAGCTGTGGCTAGCGTGATACCATGTTTTGTTCTGGTCTGCTTTTATTCATCTTCAAAGTTAGAAATAACATGGTCTAGTGTGGTCCAGTGGTTTAAGCCAGTGCACATCTGTCCTACTGACCTTTCACCCTTTTTCGTCGTATAATGCTGGAAAAAAATATCTTAAAACATTTGCCTTTGCATGGGAACATCATATGCTGAGATGTGATAAAAGTTACCAGGGTCAAAACAAATCATTTTCGAACGTTTGAAATATGTTGTTGTTGAAATTCGCTTAAACCATGACGTTCCGTGTTCTGATGTCCTATTGCTGAGGTTTCATGAAATGGCTGGCAAATAGCCTAGTGGTGAGACAACCAAAGGTTTTTTAGATCAAATCCCAAAGCAATGTTAAAAGGCTATCTCTTTCGATGAACTTGCTTCTAGTGTATGGTTGTTATTCCGAATAGAGGAATTCTGCTCGTACAGTAGTGGCTGGTTCAGAACATAAAATGTAGCTATGCAATGGAAAATGCTGAGCCACTGGTGTCCATTGGCACTTCCCTTTCCATTTAGATTTTTCTGTTAGCTGTTGCTATTTGACCAATTGAAACTCCAAATAAGTACGGACGTATAGGCAGATCCAAGTACTGGTGTCAAAGAGCCAACCCATATTGACGTTCCACAATCCTATAAGCTAATCGATACTGACCGTCCATTGTACATTTAGACTGTACATTGTACATCTACAAGGCTTTTTTTCGGTGGGCTGTTGCCTGCATTTCAATTGATTTTAATGTTCTGTTCTGTTACACGGTAGGGTGCCACTGTCTCGCGTTGTGAGGCATTATTGTGAGTCTAGGAAAAGCCCATAAATGTCATGGAATGACTAGTTTGTTTCTTTCTACTTTGTTTATTCAGTGCCGTTTTGTCAGGAGTTTGACTCGACTTGTTCCGAAGTGAAGTGCCTTGTCTCCACACACGTCTTGGAGCTAAATACAAAATGAGAAAGAGTTGTGTTACATTTTGTAGCTTTCCTATTACTTGTACCATGCCCTTTCCACACAAAGACACCGTCAGTCGCCGACACGTCGCAGTGCATTAAAATTACATTGAACAAAACAACCAATAGCTATACTTTTCTAGAACAAAAATGTGAGCAATGTGCTTATTATACCATAGCTCGAGAGCTAGCCTCTCGAGACACTGTCCTTCGTGTACCATTCATTATATTCACCGGCTAGCTGTATGTTCCAGTAACTGATATCATATCAGCACAGTGCAAAGTACACCAAGAATCCTCTTCCTCTCGAGAATTTCTCCCTCGACAGGTTGTGAGGGATACGGGACGTCCTCTTTATCATTATATACAAAAGTCGTACATTTAAGCCTGTTGTTATGGACTACGGCTTCACCTTTGAGTTTTGCTTAAAACACATCATACATGGGTCTGGAAACATTAAACATAGCAACCGGGTGTTGTACTTGTAAAGGCAAGTGGTCTCCGTGTGTCACAGATACTGTGGTGGTCATGTAGTATGCCGATTTGTGAGTTCAGTCAGCGATGCGGGACAGAGGACACGGCTGACGTTGCAGGCTGATAAGGCCTTAATAAAGTCCCATAGGTGCATAAAAGCCACACTGTTCTCACTGGCCGGTTCGGGCCCTTGCTTGAGAGAGAATTGTGCATGCGGAGCGTCAACCTCGCCGGGCTATACCATGTCCTCGCCCAAACCAGGTGGTGCAACCCATTCTGTTAAGAGTGAGGGGTGTTTTATCCGTCTTGGCCATGTTTCAGCCTCATCTCTGGTGAACTAGTGCTTTTGGTTCCAGCCCGTGGGCGCAAATGTATAGCCTAAAGAGAACAACAAGATGTTTCTTTACACTCAGGTACTTGTTCACTTAGCCCTTTGCCACACATGGGCCCCCTTCGCAGAATATTGTGCAATGCGGCCCGATTACTCAGTACAATTGAATTCAGTCACATACTGTGTCATTGTTCTACTGTACCATTCATGTGGTTCTGTTGTGCTGGGTCCTTGGATTTGTTCCCCGGTTATGCTAAGTTGTGGCTCCTAGGCTCTAGTGTCCAGGCTGCACGCAAGAGTTCTGGAGCTCTGTTGGCATGGTGCTTGCCATGGCAGAATCCTGGGGTTGGTTCCGATGGGTTTTCTGTGAGAATAAATATTGCTGTGCATTTGTGACAGTAAATTGTGTTGAATAAAATTGTCAACTAAATGTATTATTTCATATTGTTATTGCACAGCAACTGCCTAAGAGAAATAAATATTTGTTTTATTCATTTACACTAATTAGTATTAGTCATTACTGTTTCTGTTCACAAGGTACCAAAATACAGTAAGTCTTATTGCGGAAAGCTTCTACTGTTATCTGACTGTACAACCAAACTCCATTCAAGTTCTAGTGATGTTACGTGAGTGCTAATATTTGTCATGATTAGAGCATAGGCTTTTTCATGTCATAATGTCAAAACAGCTTGTTTGGCGTGGATGTGTCATTTGATTGCAGTTTTCAAACCTTGGTGATCCCCAGATTTAACCAACATCTGCAATTCTCCGCCTTGACTGGAAGAAGCCTTGCGTGTACAATACACATGCACCCTTTTCCAGGCATCACTGCTTCAGTTGAAACTTCTTTATTACCAAAGTGGTGGGGATTTTCAGATTAATATCTTGCCTTCCTTCAAGTGCCATGTTCCGCCCCTCCCATATGTCTCCCTGAATTCTAGACTTGGGTTGCCACGGCAACCCGTTGAACAACGTGTGAGCCAGAACGGCGATCTATGTCAAGTTTCAGTTAGGATTGTTTTTAAGTGATTTTACAACTAAGTGTTTTTCTATTCTGATATCGACCCTTGTGCTATTGTGTGAAGATGTGTTCTCTGCACGCCACTGAGCCCAGCCTGTCCATAGAGACCAATGCATTGTGCGTAGGCACTGCTTATCTATCATAACTGCCAAATCCAAAATATCACAACATGTATCTTTTTCACAGACAATATTTGTGTATTTTGAAAATGTGACCCATAGGAATGTCTGGTACCGGGGTAATGTGGTCACCCCTATTATATGAACCGGCATTTTATTAGTGGTTTTGTGGTGCTCATCATGCATTGGTCAGCCCAGACAGGGATGTTCTATTTTAAATAGCCATTAGGCCACAGGCGAGTATCCTGCAGGGTGCGGAGGAACTGACACAGATCAATGAAAAACACTCACCAGTTCTATGATGGTAAACAGCAGAGTTTTCACTGCTCCTGTGGCCCAGGCTGCTGTTAGCGAACTACCAGTATGGGACAACTACGAAATATCAGCAATATTTGGTTGGATTTTTGCCCCATTCTTGTAGTAGATCGATTTATTCTCCTTTTCTACTTTTGACTGTATGAAAAAACTAAATCTAAGCATTTATGATGTACAGACGGGTGACAAATGGCGGAACACAACAAATACATATTTTTTTCCACCACCACCATCAAAATGCCAAATGAGGGAATATCTTTTGGCAGAAAGGTGTTCTATACCTCCAGTAGACTCGTAGAATCTATGCCAAATCGTGTTGAAGTTGTTCTGAAGGCTCAAGTGCTCCAAAACCTGATAAGATATGTTGCTATTTGCTTTATTTTGTCCCCCATCACGGGTAAATAGTAGTACATTCCCATTCCACTTTAAGACAGGTTTCTACATTCTATGACCGCATGTGAAACAGCCTTTACTCCGACACGGTACAGGGCAGTTTGTTTGGTTGATACTCACCTTTTTTGTATATCAGGGTTGTGTGAAGTGTTGTGTCTGGCAGGAGAGGACCCGGGTAGCATCGGGTCTGATTATCCGCCCTGAGAAACCTCCTACCCTAGAAAGATGGCCGTTCCTGGCTTCGCTGGAAGCGGGTATGTTAAATAAAGTCAGCCAGAGAGACACCTGCCAGTCGTAGCAGGAACCTTGGTAGAGAGGTCCGGTCAGGGGGCTTGTGGGAGAGTGGACACCTTGTTGTGGTTGCGAATGTCTGTGCGCGTTCATTTATGATCAAGTCTGTGTCTCAGTTTGTGTCTTTACACATGTCCAAGTTAGGCCGAAGGTGGTGGGTACAGGGAGAATACCTGACCAGACCCACAAGCGGGCGGAGGGGGTGGCGGGGGTTTTGGGGGTGTGGTGTAGAAAGGACGTTGGCCCACTGAAACAGCTGGAGAGTGGGGCAGTCAAAAGCAGCACTGCATTTTTGGTCTCAGGCAGTGTCCCTGTCCACCGCTCCTCCCCTTGCTTACCCCCCCCCCCTCCACGGGGTCCCCCCTCCCCTTAGAGCTTATGTAAACGAGC